>JAQFYQ010002466.1:0-11662 GCA_034694885.1 Buchholzia appendiculata
CTTCCTCCACATAAAATATACACAATCCAGTTGTTCTTCCTCTTCACTGCAGTCTCTGCAACAGTTTCCTCTTTCGAACAGTTTTAACATTTCTTTGTTCTTTCCTACATGTTCTTTCAAGTTGTGCTTTCAAAGTATCCATTCTGATCCATTTCCATATACCGTACAATACATACTTCAAAAACTTTTTCTCCCTTGGCTTCCAGTTTGCCTTAGTATCGATTTTTACATGCATGCAGTGCCACTGATCAAATAAATGCATTTACTAGTCGTTTACTAAGACATAGGTCCATATATTGATCGCTTTTCCTATCTCTCAGTCTCTCTAAGACTCTTTTCCTGCAAATGTCTCAATTCTGATCAGCTCCATCCTCACATCAGCCGCCCTCCGATATGTAGTGATGTGGATCTATATACTTAAATACTGACATCTGCTCTGCTATTGGTCCATAGGCCTACATATGAATCTGAGCAGCTTCAAAGAAACAATAACGCTCCATTGCAGTCATTCGATCGTCTCGACCGTAGATTTGGTTGTTTTGGCATAAATGTAATTAAATAATTTGTTGCTTTTCTGCCCGTCGCATCCATCAGTTTCTATAGTTCAAATCATGCACTGTACCCTTTCAACGGCAGTTATACTAGGCTCATGAACTACCAAAAAAATATTTAAATTCATGATATCTAATAATTATTCTTAAATATAGACTAATGCACACTTTTATTGAGACATACTTACTGTGTATAAGGAAATGCCTAATTAGAATTATTGTAGCTGATTTAAAATTCATGCAAAATATCTTGTCAAAATTACCAATATTTTGCATTACTCCTAAATAATATTAACAAAAACATACTCTAGCATACACTGTTTGATGACTGTGTATGCTTTAGCATACACGGCGGCATCGCCTTAACTGTGTATGCTAAAACATACTCCAGCATACACAGGTTGCTGACTGTGTATGCTATAGCATACACAGCATACACGTCAGCGCCGCCAGTGCCACCAGTGCCTGGCCTTTTCTCCACCAGTGATTTCTGCCCTTTTAGTCCCACCAGCCATTTGAATATAGCGGTATAGATAAATAGTCTACATTAAATACGACTTCAAAAGCCGTGATATCTCCGGCAGTGAAAGCGGTTGAGACCCGCCAATGAAACATCTGTGCCGATGCAGTATATGAACAAATCGCTACTCGACATCAATTAACGACTGATGTTCGTCTGACACATACGACTGACGTCTCGATAATTGGCGCCCGGTGCATATGTTACCGGAACGCATAGAATTTGCCGTGACACTTTTCAGGGCATGGGATTTTGCGTGCCACATTTTAAGTAGAAAGTATTATTCAGAATTGTGGTCTCGAGACATCGGTCTTGGTTTCGAGGCGGTCTCGAGACCGAGTTTTGTCGGTCTAATTGGCGTTGGTCTTGGTCACGAACTCCAAGGTCTCGGTCTTGGTCTCGAATCTCAAAAATTCCCAAGGTCTTGGTTTTGGTCTCTTGGTCTTGGTCTCGAAGCATCGTCTTGTTCTTGATCAAGACCAAGGCTATCAAAAACTCTTAACGGTCAAAACATTGTCATATATATATAGTATAGGTCTATTCTCTTCTTCAGTCACTCTTTCAATAAATTCCCTCATCGAATGTGCGACGTCAAAGCTATTGCCTGTCAAAACTGCTACTCCTAGCTTAAATGATTTCTTAATTTTGTAAGAGAAACTTTAATGCGCAAGGCTTAGCATAGGGCTTATAGAAGTTTTTTAAATCAATAAATATTTAAATATTAATATGAATTCATATCAAATGTTAATGCACAATTATTAATGCTCAAATATTACATGTTGCCTGCTGCCTAATATTCTACAGGGATACTAAGTCTAATAGCATTATTAGAAATTATCAGAAAACCATTCAATGTTTTTCTGTTATTATAATGTGTAACAGCTAGTGCTAGCTAGATTTCTACGTATAAACTTTTGGATTTTTGTTTTAAGAACGGTTCTGGTCTTGGTGTTGGTCATTACCAACTTATAAGGTGTTGGTTTTTTTGTCTCGAACTTATAAGGTCTTGATCTTGGTCTCGGTCTTGGTCTTGGTCTCGGACCTTCCGGTCTTGGTCATGGTCTCGGACCCTCCGGTCTTGATAACAAGACTGGTATTATTTTATACAGCAAGTGATTTGCATTGAACATTTCTATAAGCGGTATCAAAATTATGGCATTAAAAAACTTAAGTACCAAATTCAGTTTCGGCATCCGACGAATCTCTCTTATTAAAGAAATAACAACTGACAAATTGACATATTTTATCAATAATATTCTATCAGGTGGCATATTACAATATGCATAGCATACGATTTTCATGTAGTTACGTTGTTGACTATCTCTTCGCCAACAGCTCACAGGTGCTGCCAGTAAATCATTATCACTGTAGGCCTACCTGTCAATTCCGCCTCTGTGACATGAACTGACGGCACTTAAAGACCATACCGGCCCCGGGGATACCCTGGTCAACATATTATATGCGTCCTTAATCAGTGGACCCTTACACAGTTCTCCCAGTATCAATTACCTGCATCGCTCTACCGAGGAGAAAACGAACTCTGTGCCGTTTTGAGTCGACAGTTTTGTTGAGCCCTCGAACACCTGTCATAACACAAGTGCCCAGTGTACGAGTGAACTGGTATACCACTAAGCTAGAGACGTGGTCCAAACCCTGTTTCAATGTCACCGGCGCCGATGGTCTCGATTTACAAGAGACGTCACTATCCGACCAACAACTTCTAGTCGGCGACTGAGACGTCTAGAAATTAATGAGCCGTTCAGTTACCATCGCGTAGAGATAAGACAATCATAATCTGCATTCAAAGACATGCATTAGCATGTTCATCGCCCAGGAAGACGACTCAGCAGCTGCAGCTGTTCACTTCACAAACCCGGTGAGGTGATCATTTTGAACATGAACATCTTTGAACATGACGCTCTCTAAGCTCTCATTGTGTTTGAGCAATGAACGCAGCAAGACAAGACGTCGGAAGTTGTATCGAGATTATATCAAAATTATTTAAGCAGTTAATTTTAGATAGTTAGGTTATAATTAGTTTCATAATAGGCCTATTCTCTCTTTACTGCACAAACGTTAATTTGTTAACACTGCAGCGGACTTCCTCACAACACTACGGCTCCAGAACTCTCTATCATTTGCTAAATTTATGATATTGTCATTTCGAAGCGATAATTCTTTATCAACATCTTTTAAGTCTATTACTATAGCACAATTATACAGTTTCATTTAGACTATTGTGAGCTATCATTTAGAGTACTATGTATATTAAAAGACCCTATATTCGTTTTATATTCTGCATTTCTGCACGAAATGCAGAATGACGCAGTTATTGAAATTAATTTGTCTTGAATTGCACACAAGATTGGGAGGAGTTTCTTTTAGTTTCCAAAAATATTTGCCTCAATACATGGGTGGACAGGGTGAAGAGAAATTTTTAAATTTTCTATACGTATTTTCTAGACGGAAATTTCGCAAATTGTTCAAATTTACAATTTACGTTGAAGTTGAGTTCAACTAATTTAAAAGATTAAAATTAAATTAAATATGAATAAAGCTAACGTATAGATTGACTGGTAATTAGGTTAATAATTTGACCGCTTACGTGTTTAAATATTAAATATAATGCCCTTTAAAAAATGATGCACTCAATTTCAGTGCGTTTCAAAGTGCTTTATTAAAATTTATGACAAAAATTAAAATGCCCTTTTAAAAAATCCCCACCAGTGAAAATTTCTTAAAAAATCTCCTGTTTGACACAGTCCTACATTTCGCCAGTCAAGTGTCATAGTTTCTTACTTCCCAGGAACGGCCGCACGGGTTCAAAAGTATACATCTCAAAAAGTCGGCTTATGAGACACGCTACACAAGCCTTGGTGGGAGGGGGCACGGACATTTGGCTGCGGGGCACGCATCCATGCATGGGCGGGAAGGGAACTGTGCCGGTGTTAACACCGGCGGGTAGGCAATTTAACTCTGCGTAAAATCTCTGGCCTAATATACCGTTTTGGGAAAAGTTTTCTATGGATTATAGTCATTCTATGGTTTAACTACAGCTGTGTGGCAGAAAATCGTCTTGGACTGTATAAAACAACTATGAATTTTAATTTCGCACTAACAGCAGATTTTGCTCCATAATAAAAAATATTCGCAGAGAAGCTCAAATTATTGCACACGATCGCATACTAGACAAACGACTAATTTTAGGTACGGCACATTTATGTAATTTCAAATAAATATGAAGTTAATGCGCAATTCATAGCTATGTTACAGTGAATAGGAGGCTTTCTGCTAACTGGAAGTAGTTCAAACATAAATATATGTTCGGGTTGAGTGCCCATCCCAAAGTGGTTCTATTGTATTACAATTACATGCAATATTTTAATGCAACTAATTGTTGGCCAATATAGTTACGAGTAATTTCATCAGTATTTAAAGATATTTTTTAAACTAATTCCTCAATTCATATACACATGACACAAGTACAAAGTCCCAGATTAAATCACAGCTTATGTACTTGAATAGTAATTAGGTGGAAAATACTTCAAATGTTATAATTAAAAATCAGTTTAAGCAGTGTGATGTCAAATAGTTACTGATAGCCGTTGTATTGAATGGAACAATCGTTTAATATTTTCAGTGAATACAATAGTATATTGTCAACATGGTTACTGTACTCCAATTTCTGGTGTAATACTGCGAAGTCTTATGATTGTTTTCCAATTTGCTTTAATTTATATGGTTCGTGATTGGTTGTATACCTAAACAGTGTAATTAACATTGCATATGAACTGGTCTTGCTAGTGTACCTCTCTGAAGTGCTATATACTAATATTGCAGTGAATATATACAGTGAGTCACGACTCACGAACTTAAAGGGTTCCATACGAGCCTCTCTCGGTCGGACTTTTATGTAAATTTATTTAACATAGAATTCGTAGTTGATTACTTTTTTCTCGCTTTCTCTGTAAATCTCTGTATGATTCTGTATCGTTGTCGCTTACTGTTACTGTATCTGGCTGTTTGTTTATCTACTTATCTGCTTGTCTCTGTCTCTCTTTGTCTCTGTCTCTCTTTGTCTCTGTCTCTCTGTCTCTCTGTCTCTCTGTCTCTCTGTCTCTCTTTCTCTGTCTCTATATCTGTCTTTGTCTGTTACGAAACTGACCCAGATCGTTTCGTCTCCTGTTTCCACTCTAGACGTCATACGACCTATTTAGGTAACACCAGCTTTGCGTGCTTGTTGTTCATGTTTTGAAGGCCTACCGGTCAAGGTATCTTGCACTTGTGCATACTTTAGCCCGTAGACTGACCATGTGACATGGTCACGTGACATCCTGATATATAAGCGATATGCTTGTGCGTGCGCGCGGTTCTGTGTTCTTGGTGCGTGTGTATACCGATCACGTTTGTTGCGTATTTCTATATTTCTAGTTTACGTGTAACCTCTTGTGAGGTAATGGAAATGTGCAGGTTCTCGATTAGAAGCCTCTAAATTGTACGTAGTTTGCAGGTTCTGGATTAGAAACCTTTGTATCGTTTGTCGTTTTGTAGTCTCTCGCTTAGAAGACTTATTAGGTGTACCGGAAGCGTGTAAGTCTCTCGATTAGAAGACGTATTGTATGTAGTCATTATTGACGGTCTGATTTGTGTAGTAGCAATGTTCTACTGATTTCTATTTCTATTTTGCATTTGGCACGCTATTAAAATTATAAGTGGTGCGTTTGTCTATTACTGTTGTCATTGTTTGATAGTATTTCTATTTGCTGAGATATATTTTATCTGACGCTTTCTATTGTATCGTGATGATGATATTGATGACGATATGATGTACTTCCTGTATTGCTATTAGTTGCTACACTTTATTACAATATAATTTGCAACTAAACCACTGTCTCCGCCTCGTAATGTTTATCAAGTATTTAAGTAGACATTAATTACAAGACAATTTAATATAATTATTACCTAGTCTGACAATCAACTAAAAGAGGTATTCTGCCTGTGTTCTGGTTGCTACGTCTGGCGATAGCCATCCAAAATCTATCTCACACTGCCAGTTGTAGAACCACTAGATTACAATTTGTTCTGGAAGCTATTGGACCGCCAAGCCCTATTCAACCAACCCTCCAAGACCAAGATCGTAACACGGACGAGCCTGCCAGTTGCTCTCTGACGAGAGAGGTTAAGCCGCACCTGAAGAACGTCGTACTCTAGCTTCTCGCCGAGGGTTTGGTTTGTTCTCTCTCCTGAAGGAACGACGCCGTTTATGTTCAACCATCTACTGACTCCTTTGGCTGCTGTTGTTTGGCACAAGGACAAAGAACGTGAAAGAAGAATATTTCGTTGCTCTCGCTGTTTGTTGGCCCGCCTTGGCCACCGTTCAACTTTGAAGGATATTGTTCAGTCGTATTCTGTTTTCTGTTTCGGTTCCTGTTGCTGTTCCGGAGTGAGCCGTTGTAGTGTTGAACTCTCAACATGCCGAGAACTGTGATTCTGGTATTTTGAAGTAGTTAGCGTAGATTTTTATCACTATCTCTTGTGCAGCTTTTAAGCAGGAGCGGAACAGCTGATTATTGAAGGCACTCGTTGCGTGGAACAGCTTCACCCGCAGTGCCGCAGGATTTAACATTGCAGGGGAAGGGAATCAGTCATACCTTTATCATCGTCATATTTTTTCATCTTCATTAAGCTTAGGTGGTATACAATCAACTCACCTAATTAAATAATTTGGAGTTATTAATTCCTTTAAAACAAGGAGTAACATTTAATTAATCTATTATAATTTATATAAATACTACTTTTAATTTATTCACTAATTAATTCCGAGGTTACGACGCTCATTTTGTCATACTGTTTTATTAAGTCGCAAGAAATGTTAATCCTAGAATATACTTGAGTCGCCGTAGACTAAATATCTAAACGATCTTCATTTCGGGATCGTCAAAATGTTATTCACGTTACTTCATTAAAACTAAATTCTATCATTCATCTCATTTCACATTTTGCTCACATGACGACATAGCTATTATGGCATAATCCTGTGTCGTAGTCACGTGGTACTTCCTGTGATTGTATTCTCAATTTCGTTTTATACAGTGTTTTCAATATGTGAATCTTCTGACGATTGATGAACTGCTATAATCCATAATTTTGAAGGTATAATCCAGTGAGGGTTTGGTTCCTAGTCTCCTATCTATATTCGCAGAGCCGGTCATAATCCATCTTTCATTATTCACGACTCGTCACGCTTCAGTTCATTACGACTTATCTAAATGTAATTTACTGCAAAATTGGTCTCTAGTTGTTATTCAATCATACTAACTAATTGCTTACATTATATTTTCTTGCTGCGATGGCTCCTAATTATGATCTGAAGCTTTATGATGCACTCAGTCAAATTCAATATACTAGTTTAGAAACTGAACTAAGTTTCGCTTTTAGAGACACCGTACACAAAGTTTGCATTCAGTCTCTATTTAATGCCGAGTTGCTATATTGTATTTACACCTTGCAATTGAGAAATAAATCAGAAGAACGCATATGTAGGAATGCAAACTCTGATGATATAGCCGATTATATCATTGATATGTATTGGAGCCGCATATCGACAGACGATGATCTGTTAGAATCTGCTTCTGAACAATACGCAGAAAATAACGATCGTTGTTCCATCGATGTAACAGCTGATCCGATAAGCAATGCAGTTAACAATTCGCGCTACAAGCTTATAGTATTGTTGGATCAGATGCAGGGTGATACTCTCCAGACACAAATGCTGTTTGACTCTCATTTACATGAGATGAGCAAGTTGCAGGCTCAAAATGATACTTTGATGTCTATGCTGACGCCTGAGATCGAGCCTTTTGCTAAGTTGAACTGTTGTATTCAATCTAATATTGTTCATTCTAACGTTGAAATATGTCGTGTGATGCTAGAAACTGATGTTTCTAAATCGTTGTATTTGTGTGATCACCCTACCTTAGAGCACTCTAAATGCCCAGAGCTACGTACAGCCAGACAATGTCAAATATATGACGCACTGGAGTTGCCAACTACAACTAGCCTACGCCCATTCACGCCTACAGGTGATAATTCAACCATGGTCCATGGTTGATAGCTCGCTCGCATTGTATAGTTCAACAAGCGAGGTTATTACAGAGAGGCTTTAGTGATGATATCATTCGCAGCTAGAATTGTGCAGAATTCATGCTCAGAAATTGAACGCTTTAATTCACTGGGTTTGAGCAGTACTAATAAATTAGCTGGGAATACAGCCATTTACAATGGCGACTCGAGAGCTTATTTTCCCGGGGGCCGCAGAAAGTATCGGAACGGTTATAAACCTAATCTCGAGTTAAATTTCTGTCGTGCTAACAATGTTACAAACAGTGATAGTCTGAATTGGAGAAGCGGGGTTGCAAGTTTAAATGTATCAAGCGCTACTAAAATGATGACCAATTTAAAGACAAGTACAGTTATTGCTGATGATGTATTGCATAACAATGTTTCATTATCGTCATCATTGAATCAGGCAGGGGTTACGAAACCACCACTTGTCTCGAATACATCAAGCAATGTAATAGTGAACGATGTCTTCTGTATTGAATTATTCAATGAAAAGCCTATTTGCACTGTAGAACATGCAAGTTTGACCGCTAGTCATGGGCTAAAGTCCGTTCAAGATATACGGAGTCTTGATAGCGAAAGTGCATTGACCACTGATAATGCACTAGCAGACACAGCATGTATTAGTTCTATTGAATGTGATTAAGACCATACAGAACTCGGAGCAGGTGATGTTATATTGAGCACTGCACAGAATGTAAACATTGTTGGTGCTGCACAAATAAATAATGTGAACGCTTCAAATGATTTCCGTATTTATGTTGATGACAATTGCAACATTTAATGTCATTATAGTATCACATCCGCCAATTTAAAGATTGATGTCTGTGAATCTGATATTTCTGCCACCAGCAATCAGTTGAAATTGAATGACAACATTATTGATGTCATTGATATTACAGAAAATAATTTGATTGAAATTGATGCTTTTGTTTATGACAATAATTCTGAATTATTTCACGAGAGCAATACTTCTGAATTTGATCATGTAATCATGGTTCAACCATTGCATGACATTGACAATCCAGTTGAATGCAAAGTTATTGCCGGATGCTATTCCTTTTCTGATTTATCATTATCAGTTAACATTTTTTTTACCATAAGACTGAACAACTGGATGGCATACAGTCACATGGCAAGGCACATGATACTTTTTGCTGCAAGTATGACTGAATTTCTTTCAGTTTGGCATGCTTTAAGATTCTGGCAATGTTAATTTGTCTCATTTTTGCATGTCTTGTATTTGTTGAGTCTGTGACGTCTGTTCCATATAGTGAACTACACAATGGTAACAGCAATTTGAATGTGCACGCATATTATTTTGTTATTGATGACATTGATCAATTAAGAGTCGGAATTTTGCCTTTGAAGTTTTCGTGTTTCCTGTATGATGAAGTTCAGTTTTATCATGAGAAAATACTACTTGTTCGAATATGTAAAGTTGGGTTCAAGACCTTGTTCAGCGAAATAACTGATAAAGTATTAATTCTGTTTGATTTGTCACTGTCGAACCATGACGTACGTTACGATGTATTGTATGCACTATTGTTGACATTTGTCGCTATCATTACGCAATTGCCTAGAGAAATCGGTAGCGACAGTAAGGCTGGGCGTGTCTTGCGTTACTTGATGCCTCGACTATTTGGTCTAGTTCACAGGTCATCCCATTGTATTGTTGATTGTGAAGTACTCCATAAACTGCTGCAATGCAATAAACCGTTAATTTGGACGCTGATCACTAAATGCTTTTACTTCTTGCAGCTGTTGAAAATACCCAATGATGTTGTTCTGTTGAATAGTTCCGTCTCACTGTTTGTTAACAAGTATACGGGCAATAATTTAAATTATTTCCACATTGATTCAATTTTGTTCAATTCTCGTGATGTTCATTCAGTTCAATCCATTGAGCACTTTTCCTGGTTATCGTTGATGTTTGACGCGCAAGCGTATTGTGCTAGTTTTGTTTCTGTGTGTGGGAAATGTATGGATGAATACTGTCTCCACGTTTATTTGAACAATAAACATTCTGCAGCTATTGTTGGGATATTGTTCTTTGATACAACTCTGATCATATTGAATGCATTCTATGAATATGAGACACAGAATTTTAAGGTCAATTAATCGCACAATGCTCCTATGTGATTAGTTCTGACACGGCAGTGGCATTCAATCGTATCCAACAGTTTTATCGTTAGATGGCGCAAGCTGATTGATTTAGCATGAATTTCCACTAAATTATGATTGGACTTGATTTTTGATTGCATTTCAAATTGGATGTTGAAGATTACTTTTTTGGTTCATTTATATCTATAATGAATGTAATCGTTGATGTGTATCGTACTGTCGATGCGTGATGTAGTTTGAACGAAATGACTGTTAGGACTATGATGATTTGAAATCCTGTTTTGTATAAATAATTTTCTAGTACAGTTCTGAATTCATTACTTAGAAAATTGTTGTTGCTATTTGTATGCTCTGTGGCTTTTCTTTACGTGATGATTGCGCTTAGGTATCATGATGTTATTTAATGAATTAACAGATTAGGGAATTTAATTTGTCACTTTGCGATTCATATCATGTTATCATGTAGCTAATCATGATGTGCTTTGCAGTGTTTTTGATATCTGTGCGACATGTTTCTGAAGTCTATGTGACATGTTTCTGAAGTCTTCGTGACATGTCTTGTACGTTGTTTGACTTCTTGGAGATTTTTTTTGACTTCATGGGGCGTTTTTTAGTGATTTTTGACCATCGAGTTGTGAGTTTGATTTTGCCTTGTGTATTTCGCGTGATTTTCTGTGTAACTTCGTAACATGTTTGATGTGCTTAGCGTGTGCCTGACACGTTTCATTAATGAATTTTGTATTTGTTTCCAAAAAGTCGGCATGATGCCTGTGTGTATTGTATATTCTGGCAACACGTTTCTGCGCATTGCATTATGAGGTTTGGTGTTTTTTACTTGTAACTGCATATTCGTTTACTGTAAAGTTAGGGAGTGTTTACGTACAGTATACTTCTGGTATATAATATTTATAGTGTTTACTGCTGCTGTATGTTTTGGTTTGAGATTATGCAGTCATTTTGCATTGCGTTTGTAATTTGGCTCAGCTGGTATAGCCTACATTCTGTTATTATTGTGCTAATCTGATTAATAGAAATTTTTGCAGTTTCATTCCAGGAAATGCAAAAATTTTGTTTTGGGATGGGTAGGTGTTGCGAAACTGACCCAGATAGTTTCGTCTCTTGTTTCCACTCTAGACGTCGTACTACCTATTTAGGTAACACTAGTATTGTTGGGCTTGTTGTCCAGCCATTGAAGGCCTACCGGTCAAGCTAACTGTCATTTGACCACACTTTAGCGCGTAGTCGGACCATGTGACATGGTCACGTGACATCCTGATATATAAGGGATGTGCGTGTGCGTGCGCGCTGTTCTGTGTTCTTGGTACGTGTGTATACCGACCACGTT
>JAQFYQ010002467.1:0-11660 GCA_034694885.1 Buchholzia appendiculata
TTATTTCACACGACGCGAAGATAAAAATCGAAGGATAACCTCTGATCAGAGGATATCCTAGCTTCATTAATACGGACGTAAGACACTTTCATATAAGGTAGCAAGTGTCAAACTCAACTCAATGCTGTGTCTTTGTCTTTCACATAGGGAAGCAAGTGTGAAACTCAAAGCTGTATCTTTGTCTTTCACATAGGGAAGCAAGTGTGAAACTCAAAGCTGTATCTTTGTCTTTCACATAGGGAAACAAGTTTGAAACTCAACTGAAAGATGAATCTTTGTGCTACAAGGCAGCAAATGTTAAACTAACTTTCACAAAGCTTCTCTCGTCTCTAATTCACTATAAACTCTTCGCCAACTAAACTAAACCCTCGTATCAATCTGCTCATCGATAATAAAGTGGACATGTTCAGACTCCTTCACTTCCACTACAGCAGCCTGCAGCCAAAGCTCCTTTCACGTTCCACCACATAGAGATGATTTGAAGTCATGGAGACGGTTCGTATTCATGAAGACGGTTCGTAGTCATGGAGACGATTCGTATTCAAAGAGATGATTCGTAGTCATTGAGACTGATCATATTCATGGAAACGGTTCGTAGTCATGGAGATAGTTTATACATCATGGAAATGATTCATGCTCTTGAAGACGGTTCATAATTATGAAGAAAGTCTGTAATCACACAGTCAGATTGTAGTCACGCAGTACGTTTGTAGTCATGGATACAGTTCGCACTCGAACTGAGACAGTTTATTACTCCACGACAACTTAACAAGCTTTATTTAAAAATAGGAAATTTCTGGATTAGTTTCCTATTACCGATCAGATCAATTGCCAACAGCCCATAGACAGTCTATGCAACTCATCACAGAAAATATTCATCACAGTCCGCTGCTGAACAGGGGTCTCTTCAACTAGGATCCAACTCATTTCTATTCAAGATGAAACAGACGAATCAAACTAAGTGTCTAGTGCTTCCAGACGTAAAGGCATTGCACAGAAACAACCGAAGGCCTTGTACTTGTATGCAGTCGACCTAATGTGTCCACTGTTCACTTTACACGTGTGAATTGCTGCAGCTCTGTTTTTCTTGTGTGCATAGCAATGCATATACTAGGTGGTTTATCAATGGCAGTAAACGTTAGCATATCAATCACTGTACGCCATGCACGGCAAAGTGTTGAACTCTAATAGATATAAATGACACTATATCCAAAACACTTGCGCATGTTAATGCACATATCAATGGCACTACATCCGTCGAAGACTCTTGCGCATATTACTGACAGCAGATGAAAGCGTTTCACTCTTATCGATGTAAATGGCACATGTAGGCATGCTTCAATCCTTACAATATAAGAGACTGACTAGATCTAAGTGTCACACTCCTATAGATGTGAATGGCATTACATTCATGACTCTGCATGACAATGGGAGCAGATTCAACGGCATTACTCCTTGTTCAAGGTAATGGCAGTAGATCTACACTCTTGTACATTTAGTCGGCAGTAGATCTATACTCCTGTATCAACCAATGGCAGTAGATCTATAGTTCTATACTCCTGTATCAACCAATGGCAGTAGATCTATAGTTCTATACTCCTGTATCAAACAATGGCAGTAGATCTAAACTCCTGTATCCAAAAATGGCAGTAGATCAAGACTCTTTTATCCACCAATGGCAGTAGATCTAAACTCCTGTATCCACCAATGGCAGTAGATCAAGACTATTTTATCCACCAATGGCAGTAGATCTAAACTCCTGTATCCACCAATGGCAGTAGATCTAAACTCTTGTATCTACCAATGGCAGTAGATCTAAACTCTTGCATCCACCAATGGCAGTGTAGATCTAAACTCCTGTATATATTAAAGGCAGTGGATTCCGGTGTTTCTTCCTAGAGTACGTTTATCACAACTTAGCACAAGAACGATTGCATAGATGTATTTTTAAACTTAATGCAATGATATTGTTCATATTCCTCTATATACCAATGGCAGTAGATCTAAACACTTGTATCTACAAATTACAGTAGGTCAGAACTCCAGTTAATATTAATGGCAGTAGATTCCGGTGTTTTTTCCTTTTGCACGTTTATGGCAACAATTATTTCCATACAATCTTTCAGCATCATACTTATGTAGTACAACCGAGCTTGAATGTACTATCTATCCATGCTTGTAACTCCATTTGAGCCAAACTCAGGCTAAATCTTATAGATCCAATCATCGTCGTGTCTTTTAGTTCTGATAATTTCCAGGCAGGCGAAATGCATGCTAGCAGAGACGCTTCAAGGTTGTTTTGACACATACTTCCTGGATCGCAGAATATTCTTTTCTCACGATAGCCTTGAACTAACACAGAAAATACGATGGTGAAAAATGTTTTAAAAAAGATTTCTTTAAATAAATAAAAGCCACTTGGGCAAGAGAAAATGAGACTCCTCACTGGGAGACTTACTGTCGTATTCACGATGACTCATGGCACCGCTTCCACCGGATCCTGGATGTCCATCAAATCTTGCACCTGGAAACAACAGAAATATAAACCATCTTAATGTATTTCAAATTATTTACATATTATCTCCATACAAACTATATTAACAATGTCAAATTATATACCTATCTAAACAAAACCATCTTAACATATCTCAAATTATTTACATATCTCTCTACACAATGTCACATAAACAACACTGCGCGTAACCGTAGAGTCCAGGCACTACAATAATAACAGAATGAATACACATTCTTGGAGACGTTTAACCCTGGAGACGTCTAACCTAACATTACCTGAAAAGGAAAGACTGACGTAAATATGTTGATGATGACCTTATGATACATCAATGTTATTTCTTTTAATCACCTGTGCAGAAATAATGCATCGGTCCCACCTTGATACATATCTTAAATTTGCATCAATCAGCAGTAAACCACGAGCTAATCGTACAAATAGAATTCACTGGATAAACTTATTGCCACAAGTTACAAGTTGCATTTACTCTTGAAGTCGCAATGAATAAATAAATGCACTGTCAAAAATCCTCTAACCTCCGTATGAACGCGGTGGAGGGGAGTGATCGTAGTCCCGTCTTGGAGGAGGTCCGTTTCTTGACGGTGGCGGAGGAGAGCCAGCGTAGCGCATTGGAGGCCGACCACCACTTCCACTCATAAAGTCTCTTCTACCATCAATGTCTCTGTCACAGCAAAAACATCATCACATTCACTCTACACATGTATGCATTCAAGGATTAGTTTCCAAATATTAAAAACTGAAATATCTACACTTCATGGCAATTCTCTATGTTCATTTCGATACACTTGTACAATTATCACTGTCATAGCTATATAGATATCTTACGCATAGGCTTCACTCTTAATTGAATAAGCGAGCAACAATGCCTAACTGTATTCCTGAAGCAAACAATGGCAGGAAAACCATAAGATTCATACAACAACAAGTGGAAATGAATTGAGATCCTGGAAATTGTGGAAGAAAGTTATGCACGATTTGTTTAATTGAAGGAATTTAACAGTCTCATGCTTTTCCTGGCACGAACAGTTTCGATACTCGCCTCGTCCAGACATCAAAGAATACGGTCAATCTCTTGTAAAGCCCAACAAACCTCGACTCCGCAGTACACAACATAATCATATGAAATCACATGGGGCGGAATAATGTCAATTGCTCCCATGCATTATGAAACAGGAAACATTAGCACAACCCAAGGAAAAAGGCAAAGCACACAAAATTACGGAAAATATTCTAGTTCAATGCAGAATTTGATCCCTGTTCACAGCAAGTTATAAATATAACCCAGTACATTCATTATATACCTTCATCTTTTATAAGTTTATACATAGTTCACTGTAAACAAACGAAACAGTACAAAAATAAAAGAAACTCAAGCGCTGTCACACCTCTCCATGGAATAGCGCCGAGGCGGGGCACCGCGAGGAGGTCCGTCGTAATCCCTCCCTCTAGACGAAGGTGGGGGTAGGTAAGTGTCTCGAGAGGATGACTGGGGGAGGTAATCCCGGCTACTGTGTGGAGATGGACCCGGAGGATAATCCCTGGACCGTGGCGGATAATCTCTTCCACCCGGAGGAGGATAATCCCGCCCAGCACCTCTAGGAGGCGGTCCCTGGTGGGGGTAGTCACGACTGCTGGGTGGGTAGTCACCGCGCGATCTGTAATCCACGCTGGACGGATAGCTACAGAACAAGATTCACAACATAATAGAAGAACAGAGTAAAGCATAATAGAACAGAGTAAAAGCAGAATAGAACAGAGTAAAAGCATAATAGAACAGAGTAAAAGCATAATAGAACAGAGTAAAAGCATAATAGAACGGAGTAAAAGCAGAATAGAACAGAGTAAAAGAGCGATGTAAGAGCATGCGCAACTGTACATTGATGCTTGATGGATAGCTGCAGAGGCAGCAATAAGACTAGACAACATACAAGTCGATAAACAACAGTATTACATTGCGAATGTGTCTCACCATACACTCCAATAGTTATGTCCTATACATTAAATGCTATTGAAATCTAGTAATGTAAAGTTTTTGAACATAAAGATCAAAGCGGCCGTCCCTTCTATGAAATCTTGCTTTACTTAATTGTGTTGCTGTTAATTGCTCCCAGCACTCTGTTTTAAAACCCTTTAATGATACAACTGTGCAAAAAAAACTGCTGTCAACAACTTCAAAAACAAGATTAACAATATGGTAAACTGATAAATAATAATACAAGTAATTATCTGTGTAAAATAAACACATCAATTGGTTGCATAAAACCTACCCATTATAAGTCGAGTCTTACTGGGCAAACCACTGCGAACGTGCATACATAAATCCAGATACAGATTAAAGCCGTGATTCATTGAACTCACTTGTCAGATGAATGCAGTCATGGCATACAGTGTAAACAGAATACTTACCGATTAAAGTCGTAGGACGACCTCGGTGGGTCCCCGCGGTCGTAACTTGGCGGACCATATCCGCGGTCCCGGCCAGGAGGCGGACCGTGAGGAGGAGACGGACTGATGTCTCGCAGTGGTGCACGATACACTTCGCGAGGGCGAGATCTAAATTAAACAAAATAAATACAAACAATAAAATGTTTGAATCCGGCAATTTTTTGTCTGCAGTTTCAACAAGCAAAGACATTATTAAATTGAATGAAATACATATGTATCAAGTAACAACAGATCCTAATCTTCTAAGATGCTTGCATATATATAGAGCTGCTGTTTGCTATGCATCAGCAGATGTGCTTCATATTTTATTAATATTAATACTATTTATTTCATTATCATCTTCATCATTTTCCGCACCTACAATTTTGTGGGGTTTCTACCTTAACAACGCATGGTGCGTTAGAAGTGCATCTTACATACATACATACATTTTAAACAGCAATCAATTTTATTCAATAAATTTACCTCACAAAACATCCTAAGTAAAAATAAGAACACAATCTGACAGACCGTGAAAGACCTAAACCTATGTACATAATTAAAAAACTGATCAAACTGAACACAACTTCCCGTACAAAAACATAACCAAAATAAATGTAAATATAAGGAAAGTGTAGCTCCTCAAATCATTCAATGATCAAACTGCTATCAATGTGCAAACAATCAGTCAATCAGTCAATCAATCAATCAATCAATCATTCAATCAATCAGTACAAGAAGGCAATCGGTGATAACAAATGTGAAATCAAGTGATAATCTTCTATCACAGGGAACATGAAACAAGTTCACTTTCATACAGTGGGAATAATAGTAATAATCATTACGCTGGGTAATCCCGTGGCGGGTATTTCTCAAACGAATCCCGGTAGTCAGCCACAGGTGCAGCATCATATCTGTCGTCGCGTGGACTCCCACCACGCCCCCCGCCGTAGCTTCCTCTCGGCTCATAGCCACCTCGACCTCTGCCACCTCGTGGCCTGAAACTACCGGTGAAGCCGCCGCGAGAGCCGTAATCTCCCCGGCTGCTGAAGCCGTTTCCACGGCTCATGAACGTCCGGCCTCGGCTGCTGAAGCCGCCTCTGCTGGCAAACGAGCTCGTCCCACGCGTTGAGTTGAATCCACCTCCTCGTCCGCGAAAACTAAAGTATCAACACAACAGAACATGTACAACACTTAATCTATAAATAATATAAATTGCTTAATGCTCAGATAATAAAGGGTGGGCCGCTTCCTCTCCGACATACGAATGACAGAACATACGATCTAGCAAAAGACATTAAGCCCTACAAAAGTTAACGCATTAGAAGTGCAGCCTACAAACATGCATAGTTGTATACCTACAGCTTACATACAATATCAAACATAACATTAACAGGTCTAGCACAAAAGAGTGATAGTGTCAATATCGGCACAGCATCAGATGCACCGTAGACAAAAGCCACAACTTATTAATGATAGCTTCAGCATCAGTAAAATATCAGATTAATATCAGATAAATATAATCAGATAATCAGATAAATATCGTTTAAAAAGTAACAGCGTACAGTATTTTTCACAGCAACTTAAATAACACAGATGTACAGATATGGGATAGCTACTCAAAATTGCTCGCGAACCAATTAATATAATTTTAAACGAGCATTATGATTTTTGAAATAATACTTCCCCAGTACTAGCAATGTTTAGCCAAGATTTAAATTATGGTATACAAGCTAATAATCATCCCTTCATAATAACTGACTTTACCTGGATGAAAAACCTGTCCCACGGAATCCCCCACGACTGGACACTCTTCCCCGGAATGTTCCTCCTCCTCCTCCACGACTGTACGACGAACTCTTCGCCCGGTCTGTCGGCGATGCCTTCGGACCACCATCGCCATTCTCCTTCTGTTCAATTACCATCATAACGTGTTGAATAACATAGGAAAAATCACACATCAACATTCAGCTTCCAAATGCTGTGATGTAGATGCACATATTGTAGACCAAAATAACAGACAATTTATACCCCATGAGCATTCGTACTATGGCAAGTAAAGGCTCCAGACTTATTTTCAAGACAAATCATACATTAAACAAATGTAGGTCAACAAATTACACAAAGGTTTTAGGATAACTGACCAAAAGTTTGTGAAGAGTCAATATTACCATTTTATTACAAAACTTTCTTACTTAATGTACATTGATGATGATGATGATGATGACGATTATGATGATGATGATGATGATGATGATGATAGTGCTCTGTCCGAAGACAGGTCCTGGCGATGATTATTTGTCTTGCGTATTACTACACATGACTTTAACCACTAATCCACTAGGCCAGATGAGCACGGGTTGGCGGCCAAAGATCCTTCCCGTAAAGGCAATGGGACGTGAACAACTTGCCCAAGTTTGCTACCAAACAACACTCCTGGCGCGGATTGGAACCCACAATCTTACGACTCCGAGTCGAGCACGATACCAATGAGCTATCTGGTCATCCCAAGCATTACATAGAAAGCACGAAAATCTCTTCATTCCTACAGTATGCTACTCATCTGAAAACATATATTCATTGTTCTACCTTGGCAACTTTCTTTCGGGACTCCATCTGTTTAGCGAGTCCGTTGGCACTCATTCTCCCTCTCTCCCCGTGTCCTACCGTTATTCCTGACACCATCCTGTTTCCCTTGCCGTCCTTGTAGACTTGAATCAGCAGAACGAACGCTATGATCCCATATAGAGTGGAGATGATGATCATCGGCAAAGCGAAGTAGATTATGAATCTGAACACGACCCGGACTATTTGATACCGATCGCCCCAGTCTTCCGGATAGAGGTGGCAGAGGTCGTACGGAACCCCGTGAACAGGGTGGACATGGGCTCCGACCAGGTCCATGATGGAGAGGAGGAATGCGATAATCCAGATGACGATAGCCGCTATGATAGCCTGGAATCAGTAAGAAAGTAAAGCAAAAATTATATCAGAGCAAATAGATTATTTAAATTTTAGCCTAGCTTGAGGAAATAAATAATTAATGGCATAGATTAAAGTAAATAAATATCACACAGATATTTATGAGCATTTATGTACCCAAGCAGAGAAATTAAACCAAATAAAATTATAATGAACTAAAGCCACGGCAGAGGTTATAATCTCTAATCTCTACTGTGTATTTAATCCATTATAACTTAAGATATTATATTCTTGTGCGCGATGTTGACATGAAATTTGTTTCTGTGCTAACTTATTCTGCAATACGTTTGCAAAACGCATAAATTATGAGTGTGCTCTTAGGAAGTTCTATGTGGCAATTCTTTGCTAAAATCAAAATGCAAAAAATCTGTTTAATAAATACGACAAAGAAACCTTTTTACAAATGTCTTGAAACATCTAGGAACGATCACGTTCTACTTTACTGCCTGGTTGAGGAATAACGCTTTAAATTCAAGGTTACATGGCATACAATTATAATACGTAGTGTACTGTAATATTCGCACATTTATTCCCCTCTCACGAGCGTTGGTAGAAGCATGGCTATTCTGCAGGATAATTTCTCCCATATTTTGTCCAAGTTATTTTATTTTATTTTGTTTAGGAGAAAAATAAATTACTCTGTCGAAAGCTTTTCTCAAATGAAACGTAAGTTAAATGCGCTAGAAATATTTGAAATTGCAGGATAATGATAACATTTTTGAATAGTGAGTAGCTATAGCAAAGGCAGGATGGGGTACTAATCTTAAACACTCAAAGAGTACTTCGTGGAGATCCAAAACTCTAACAATTTTATCGTATTTAGTCCATCAGCCATTTTGAGCAATGAATGACATAACGATAATGATAATAGATTGTGACTTTGATGATAAAATCATCATCTACAATATATAGACCTAATATTGAGAATATGTATGACATATTAAAATATATTTGACCAGGATTTTTTAAAGATGTCCTAATATTACTCACCATCCTATTATCATGTTTAAATATCATTTATTCTAATCTGATTTTGTTGAACGACATTATTATTCTATGATAATTATTGATATTAGGATAACTAAAATGAACACTATTCCCGCATTATACTAAATAAAACGATATCAATCATGTGGTCAAACAGATTCACCACGGCAGCTCGACAAACATCTCCAAGACGTTTCTGATTTAGCAAAAGCAATTGTTGCTGTCGGATACCATTCATAACACTGAAACTTAATGCTTGTCGTGCGATTGTAAAATAGGAGCAGAAACAATGTATGAATATTAAAGGTATGAACTATACACTCACGTAGAGTCTGGAGGAATTGCTGTAAGACGCCAGTGGAAACACGATAGCGATGAAACGATCCACACTCAGTGCCGTCAGGGTAAACACAGATATCTACACACAAGTTCAAGATATCAGCACACTATAAGTATCAGATTGTAATTATCAGTTATGCCTAGCATAGTCTAATGAAAGAGAAACATTGGGCTATTAGCAATTAAATAATATTCAATACATAAGTTACTGACAAAATCAGGAAGAGCGAATGTCATGAAAAGAATCGATACGCTACCATGGTATTTGCAGTCTGGCACTGACAATGTTTGAAGGCGAAATTTGGACTTCTGAAACGAAATTGGCACCTAATAATGCGGAAGAGTAAAATATTACAAGAAGAACGTTATCCGAGATTATGCTATAGAGACAAATCACGAAGTGATCGGCTCTGTGGCGTTTTGTAAACGCTGTTGGGAAGCATTGGTTAAGAGAAGAAAATAATGAAATTAAATTTAGATAGCCAGATAGGTTATAAATAGATGCAATAAAATTGAGAAATAGTCGAAGTAAACAGTAGAATGGATTCTTATCTTAATCAATGTATTTGTCACAGGAAAGAGATTTCTCTTCATCATGTCAAACGATAAACATTTACGCCGCTTGTGTGCTGCAGATAATTCCACTGTATGACACACACTGTCTCAGTCACAATTCTTTTAAAATAATTATGTACTTAACAAATGAATTTTATATAAGCAATGCCAGCAAGACTTCAAATCAAGTTACTGGAAGAATTATCCTATATAAAACATAGACCAAATAGCCATGCACAACAACTCTCCATTCCCTAGGAGCATAATGTGTTGAGAGATTCATGACATGTTCATGTTGACACGATGACCAAAACGACGAGACAATTACTTAATTTCTATTCGAGATACTTTAGTGCATTTAATATATTTAGTGTGTGGAGAAGATACATAGTACTTAAAATTCACTCACATGATTTAACTACAGATTTTTCTAATATATATGTAAAGGTCGATCAGAGACGACACTGAATATTTTATTTGTTCACATAAATCAAACATATCCAGCCTAATGCACTCAAAATTGTGTACTTTGCAATAGTTTTTTGTTACTATTTCCTCTGGTCGTCATGATTGACTCCATTTTGACAAATCTCCCCGAAATGATACTAAATAAAACAGGCATACATTTTTTTATTCAAGTTTCACTTACCCCCACCGATAGCGTCTGCAGAGCTTCATTCAGTTTACACATGGCCTCCCCGGACCACCATCCGTCCACAGTGTAGTGAGTACAGATGAACGGTATCGACACGAATATCAGTAGGAAATCCCCACCGGCCAGACTGACGATAAGAATGTTGGGTTTTGTACGCATCGCTCCGTTTCGCAGCACGGTCAGTATCAGCACTCCGTTGCCAACCGTTCCCACAACGAAGGTAATGCCAAACACGATCGGTGCCACAATGGAGGCGACGAAGATGAAGTCGGCGACAAAGTTTTCGTAGTCGTCCTCAAGGCAGCTGACATTGTAGCCCAGGGCTGGATCACATTCTGGGTAGGAGTCGTTGATCAACGCGTCACTCATGACGTCATCAATAGAGTTTGATGGGGCCATTGTATAGCGTCAGATGACGGGTTAATGACAGATCAGTTCATGATCAGTTAATGACAGTTCGTTCCAAATACGGACGTCATTTAAGTTCTTTCATAATATTCCTGACCTAAAGATTATTGATACTAGTGCCTAAATCCTGCTGGCTTTTCTGGCGTTTGTGTGCATCCACACTATGTTTGCTGCTCTCCTTAATCACATAAGATATAATCTTGTCTGGTTGAAATTTGTTTAAAATTCATATCTTTCATGGCTACAAAATCGAGGTGACAACAGATGAAATTATGATCAAGACATGTTTATTCGGTATTATCGCTAAAGATTAAACAAGCCAATACAGATGCTGCTTTCTTAGTTTATCTCATTTACCACAGTAAAATAATGATCCAACCGGATCGATGCAAATTATTCCGTTAATACGGCCAGCAAAAGTATAACTACAAATATACAATGTTATCAGTTTATTTATTTGATCTTACAAAACTTAATCCAAAGTTTAATGGTTGCCTGATTCACTCTAGGGCTGTATTTACTGTAAATCTGAAAATAATGCTATGCAGTGTTATTTGTACAGAAAAAGCGCATCTGCAAATGCGCCGAGTGTTTTTAGTCTTCACTAACCCTTTCAGACCCCAATTATGATCCCATGTTCAGAAAATTTTTTTTTTGCTAAAAACCTATTATTTAGGCACCAAAAATGAGAAAAAAAAAATTTTTAGATTTTTTTGCAAACAAAACAAAAAAATACAGCAAAAGAAAATATAATAGGAAATGGTAAGAAATTGTTCA
>JAQFYQ010002468.1:0-11660 GCA_034694885.1 Buchholzia appendiculata
GTGGGGGGGGGGGGGGGGGTGGGGGGGGCGGCCTCCCTAGCGGATAGCTTGATCCCACCTCTTGTGAAAAAACGGGGATCGATTTTATATAATTTTGGACCGTCGCCACCCCGACCCCCCTCCCGCTGGTCCGGCCCTGAACTTATTTTATAATAGAATGCATGGAAACAAATGCTTCGAGTTCGTAATCCTCACAATCTTAGCGTTTCTCTATAGGAACTTAGTCCGTGCTTAACTTTTCACTAATGACCTATGATAGGTATAATCAAATCTATCTTCCAAAGCGTCTTCTAAATGATGAACAGATTTCTCATTGCCGTACATAAGCGAAAGCTCCTCAAACTAGGATAATATGATTGGTCAAATGCAATTCTCATGTCATATCATTCTCATATGGACATGAAATACACGCGTAGTAAGCAGCACGAAACATATTATATCAAAATATAAAAAATCTGTTTCAGTGACGAGACGAATGATTGGTATGTCAAGAGATCTGTATGGCTATTAGTGCGCATGCGCTATATACAATATATTCCAATTCATGTAAAGATATAATTTAATATTTCATTGACTGTCATTCTAGAGATGTAATTCTATAATACTTTCGTGTACTTATCCACGAGTGCAATAATTTCGAGTGGTTCGCTATTCATTGCTTTGTGACTATTGTACATACTTCAGATGGTATGTTCTTCTCTTAATCACAGCAAAGCTATGAAACAAGCTCATTTCGCATATTGCATATAACGTAAAAGTCGACATCAGTTAACACCACCTCTTTTATACTACCTGAAATAAAAATAAAAGGACGAGATTAAATTTGCAGATAATGAACGTTGTTTATGGGGGTATATGAATTTGAGACCCCCCCCCCCCACCGACCTGTGACACATAAGAAAAGAGATAAAACATTTAATTTGCTCGGTTGGGGTGGTTAGAAAAAGTTACAAATTGCAATGCACCTTGACACACTTATTGCCTGGGGGTTAAGAAACTACTTAAAATCTTGTGGCATGCTATCATTGCAATGCATGCAGTCTGGATGCCATTTTCCAAGACCCCGGCTAAACTATGTAAAAAGCTTAAACGTGACTTAATGCCACCCGATTTTAATTCTGATTTCTTTAAAATAGAAGATATAACTGAACGCAGCATTTTTTTGTCGATAGCTGTATAATCCTCAAACTCGAGGTTATTACGCAAGGCTCCATTTTTCAAAATGGCGGCCGAAAAATGAAAAATTATCATAACTTTTAGTCTCTTCTATTCGATTATAATTTTGTTTCCAGCAATATAATTGTCCAATCTCGATGATGGAGATTGGACATATAAAAGGAAGAAAACAAAAATGACAATTACATTTGATTTACATTGAAGCGTAGCGAGGGGGTTGCGGGCAGGGAGGGGTTGTCCAGGGGCGCCGGTCAATGGGGGCGCCAAAGGGCGTCGGGGGACGCTAAAAGGGAGCTCGTAGAATTTTATTGGTGTGTCGCTACTCTCCCCACCGCTCGTAAAAAATTGGCACGCCGCTATACGACCACCTCATTCAAAAATTGAGAGGGGCGTAAATTTGGGTGTTTTGTCTCTGGTCTCCAAATATCCTGGCTATTTAGCCTGACAATAAATTTGAAACAATGGGTATGACCATAATAATTAACAATCAATGAATGAATTAACTTCATGATATTGATATGCTAATGGATGAGTTAGCTGAACATAACGTTATGTAACGCGCATCAACACATGCGAGTCACATGTTGTGACTTTATTCAAATGTGATGAATTACGATCGAGCAACTTGGGGTTACATTGAACCATTAAAGCGTTACTCACAGTTATGCAGAGAAAATCGTTATGCTACATACTACATTATTTGCTGTTAGTATCTTTAATAAGATAATAGTTAATGGGGTATAGCACGTCTACAGTAGCCTACAGATATGTTACTACTGCAAATTGTTGTCAACGAACTTCTTCTCACACATTCACTGGCACAGACATGAGCAGTTCAACTTTTCACTTGTGTTGTTGCACAGAGAGCAGGTAGTTTTGAAAGTGCAATTTAAATCCGGGTGGAATAAATTCCTGGCGAGAGGCAGCGATGTCCAAATGGGAAGCAGTTTTGCCGATCTCTTCCTTCCAATCGTCATCGGTTTGTTTGTTTACTGCTTCATGGACCTATGAGCTGTTGTTCGTATGTTCGCTTTAGATACAATCCTTTTGAGATGATTATCATCACTTAATTTTTGGTGGATTTCTTAATTTTTTTACGTCCTTAGTCTTCCATGATAACAGGTTCATGCCGCATCATGTGTACGAGCTCAATGTCGTTGTTATCGTCTGACTCAGTGGAGTGCAGTCTACAGAAAACAGTTGGACGCCACTCCTTCCAACCTGGGCGGTATTTAGAATGGACTGTCGACGACCGCTGAAAATGTCTCCACGAGGGAGCTAGGTACTTCGCGCATCAGCTTGCAGCTGCATCGCTTACTCTTGAACTTGACAGGTCAATCAACAACAACTAACGCCAAATTCGGTCTGTTCACGTAATAATGAAAGTCGACATTTTAAACAAAATTGCGTCAAAGGATTGAAACGTGGTCCGATTTTGTTTGTCCTAAGCTAAAATTAAAGTACTCATCAAAACCTTTCTTTTAAATTAAAAGAAAGGTTTTGATGGTAAGGATTTTGGAACAACCTTAGTTACAACTTACAAATCCTGAGTAAAGCAAGTACCGGTATGATGCATTAACAAAGTTTTAATGCATCATACCGGTACTTGCTTTACTCAGGATTTGTAAGTTGTAACTAATGTTGTTCCAAAAACCCTCACTCCTATGGTTGGATTAGGATTAGAGTGTAGGGAAGGGTTAAAATTGTGGGATAACTTATCCATACGCAATCCATGAAAACCAAACCTCAACCACAAAAAAAGCAAAATTCTAAACCGACCGTGTTGTGCCGATAATTCCCTCAAACCATGTCGTAAATTGCACAGTTATTTTGACAATTCTATTTGAAATAGGTAGATCAATTTTGACCTATCAGAACGCTAGAAATCGAAAAGAGTACCAGGACCGAGTTGTCGCTTTAAGTTGTCGCTTTGTCATCGTATTTGCCATAATGCTGAAAAAATGGCGTCGCTTCTCGGCAGCAGGACCCGGATGTAGGGCTAGCCGTCAATCTGCTGACTGGCCGACCAATCAGCGCGTCGCACTGCTCAGCGGCGCCATCTAATCAATCTAATTGCAGTCGGTGGTAATTATTGCACACCACTAAATGAACAACCATCGTCGCGCCGGAGTAGACACATTCCGAGCTGCTTGGAGCTGTCCAAGTAAGAACGGGTGCGAGTAAAGCTAGTAGAGTTTTTTGTGTAATATGATTCACGAGTCATCCTAGCAAGTAATGGATAATCGTTTTTAATTTCTTTTAAACTATGCTAGTGAATTACGAGTTCTTTTTTCATTGACAAGTTGTTGGATTTAATATTTGTTCTTAACAAAGGGCAAAATCTCATCATTGTGTTATTGAGATTGTTCGCTTTTGTTACATATCCTTTTTTCTTTTATTTAAACTATAGTTTCCTGCAAAGCCTGCATTTCTGGTGACACCGGCTAGCCAAAAGACTCAAGAGATCGTAATGTAAGGTAAGAATTCTAGGAAGTCAATCATTTTATGGTATCAGTTGAATATGTTATTTGGGTGTGTTTGTATATAAATATAGGCTTACATTATCTGTAATCGATAATTACTAGTCGTCAATTGCATCAAGCCGTAAGAGTGGCAAATGCTAGAGTCGTTCATTAGTTCGGTAATAAGATCAAA
Source organism: Buchholzia appendiculata (assembly GCA_034694885.1). Taxonomy (NCBI): domain Eukaryota; kingdom Metazoa; phylum Annelida; class Clitellata; order Enchytraeida; family Enchytraeidae; genus Buchholzia; species Buchholzia appendiculata. The sequence continues at coordinate 3,832 of JAQFYQ010002468.1, forward strand.
TATTTGTATTGAATTCGCACGGCAGAGACAATTTACACAAACAACCAGCAATTAGACAAAAAGAAAACACAATTCAAGATAATTATCAGAAGCCGTGATAGCTCAATACGGGCGTCAGAAAAGGTGTTCTCAATAGTTTTCATGATGACAAGGCCGTGAACAAGAACAATTCTGCGCCTCTTTAGGCTGTACCAATAATACTCTACGTGGTCCTCTGGACGCCTTCCCGGGTACCCGCATGCATGCAGCCTATTATTGAAAAATTAACTGGGTTCAAAGTAGCGTTTTTAGGGGTCAAATTAGGGTTCAAAGGGCTCAAGGTAGGGTTAGGGTTAGGGTTAGGGCTAGTAGTTAATTAATTTTGACGATAGCTCGACTATTTCGCACTATATCTGCGTGACCTAGTTTCTGCATGCATGCGGGTATACGGGCTTGCCACCGCGCACAGTGCTTCAACGTTGAGTTCATATCAAATGTAGCCTTTGCAAGCGACTGCGTTTTGACCCAGCCGTTATTTGAAAGAACCGCTATTTGAATAAAGTTATTTTCGTTTGAGTTTCAGAAGCTATCACAACGGCACTTGCACCCAACACAGTATTTGAATTGGTAGTTAAAATTTAGAAACAAAATTTTCAAAATTTGAAATGCTTTATTAGTAATAAATAACTTTCGTTTATTTTTAATCCACAGTAAATATTAAGTATGTATGCTGATTGTTGTAGCAATTGCAGTTTGCGCTGAAAATCTTTAACTTTTTCTTCACGTCGGTTTTTATTCTCGAAGCATTCATTAAAGCAATCTCGTTCGGAATCATTCGCTACCTCATGGACAGGTTAGATGATTCAAGTTTAACGTTTGCTTATTTAACGTTATAGTTGTAATAATTCTCAGCTAAGATTAATATTATGCTTATATTACTGAATATAAGTACAGTTTGAATGTTTTAAGTCCTTGTGACAGAGACGTTCAGTTTCAGTCATGTGCTGACATTACTAAGAGATGAATTATATATTAATAAACGTTGATTGAAGTAGTCCGATTCCATAAGCCTCGCATTTGACGGAGTTTTTCGGCCATTATCAGCAAATGATTTACTATTCATGTTACAATTCTACAAATTTAAGTATCGACTTACGTTTACATAGTACTAAATCATCCTATAATTTAGCAATATTCTTAGCTGCAAAGTGAAACGGGAGCCCGAGAATGTAGTTGGCTGAAATCATATATATACAGTACTTTATATGGACTAGCAGATTAAGTTAATTTAACCAATTGTTAAAACCAGGGTTATTGCCAAGAGTTTTGTTATATTTTTGTATTTTGAGGGTTTTTATGTAATCTACCTCTAGCATAGCAATATTCGTCACTTGGTCTTTGTCCAGTGTCGAGGTCGATGTCAGAAATGGGCTCAAACAATATACGACCGTGAACTTTAAATACGATATATGATTAATATAAGTTCCAATGAAAAAGGGCGATTTGAGTTAATTCAGAACATGAAAATATCAATAAATCGTTGCTTTGTAAAATCTGAATTTACGATTTTTGCTAATCCTCAACACGAAATTACTCGCAATATTGCCTTCCAAATGCAGTTTGTTTAAATATCGTGACGCCATATTAGGACCTGACGTCATAGGATTATATGCGCCACAATGTCATCTATAATTTATTTACTGTTTGTACCTGTAGTTGGAATCGTCTTGATGTGATCATCGTAATCCTGTCTCTGGTTGGGATTATCCTGGAGGAGATGAAGTCCGGCGTCCTGCCCATCAACCCCACCATCATTCGGGTGATGCGAGTGCTCCGGATCGCCCGAGGTTTGTTGTTTTCAACATCGCATTTTGCTAACGTTTACTAGTCGTCCATGATCCGAGTTTATTATAAAATATGTGATGATGCACAATTATGAAATACGACATACACTATTCTGAAACAAAAAATATAAGTACAGTATATTGATACACTGAAAGTACTTTCTGAAAGTACTTTCAGTGTACTTTCAGTGTTCTTTTCAGAAAGTACTTTCAGTGTACTTTTTTGAAAGTACTTTCTGAAAGTACTTTCAAACTTTGAAAGTTTTTTACAAAAATAAAGATGATTTTGATGTATATATCATAAGGGAAATAATGCATTCAGAAGCTTTGAAGTTTTCTAAAGAAACATTGAACATGTGACTATGACTAGACAAATGAAACAAAACTGTTATCAAATATTGGTTAAAAATAACGTTGGTAAAAGGTGCCAATCAGTTTCCTAAACCACTGAGAAAACCGATCATATATTTATGTGACGTAGTGTATAGAGTTTGTAGCATGTTGTTTCACTGTGCCCTGGATTGTCAGGAAAGACTCCGAAAGTGTTCTCTGCACAATCTCTTTACTCGTTAAACAAGTTTATAAAAGGATCAAAAACATTAGGCAGAAATCTATGGTGACAATTTGTTTGTATCTGCCTGAGAAAATGTAAATATCTGTATCTCTGAAGTGATTCAGGTGCTAACTAAGTGTGCACTATGCTCATGTTATGTAGTGTTGAAGCTGTTGAAGATGGCCAAGTCTGTCCGAGCTCTGCTGGACACTGTCATGCAGGCACTACCGGAAGTGGGTAACCTTGGGTTACTATTCTTTCTGCTCTTCTTCATCTTTGCCGCTCTCGGAGTTGAACTGTTTGGAAGAGTCGGTAAGTTAGTGTTAGAGGTCATCAGATAAGTTATAATAAATGATATGATTTATGTGAAACTCGATGAATTCGTGTGTGATCTGATAATATGTCAGATCGTGTGCCTAATCGTGTAAACTGTGAACATTACAATAATCTGGCAGTTCCACACATTGATTATTGTATTCTAGTAAGAAAACTTCGAGTTATACTGATAGAAGCATAAATTAGAACAATTATATAAAATTTAACAATAATTTTAATAGTCATTAGCGTATTATTTAATAACAGATAAAATATTAATTTAGCTTCTAAATTATAAGAATGAAGATAGTGACTTTCAATTATTTTGATGCCAGTTATATCGGCACTTTTCCGAACATCTGATTTGCACTTAACTCAAATCGTCAGTTTCAATTTAAATTGAATGTACATATTATGATAATTTGTACACCAGATGTTTAAATTTTACTTATTCGACTATAAAAATGTTAATTTGAAACGATTTGAAACAACCGATAATTATGGATGCATTGGGCATTGGGCCTGAGCATTGCCATTTTGGTCTCATAAGCCAAATGTCAGCTACATTTAATTTGTTGTAGATTGTATTTGTAATCAGTGCAAATATTTATGTTTTTTGGTCTGATTTGTCAGAATGTTCAGAGAAGCACCCGTGCGAGGGACTGGGAAAGCACGCGCACTTTCACAACTTCGGGATGGCATTCCTCACTCTCTTCCGGGTCGCTACCGGAGACAACTGGAATGGAATCATGAAGGTATTGATGTTCCATATTGAAATTCTTTCTGCTGTAGAGGGCAATTTATCAGGATATATTCGCGAAGTCAGATCACACATCGCACCACGAATGAATACTTCCATTGCGGATTTACTAAAGTAAAATGTCGGTGACCGGACTCTTAATTCTCACCCGATAGTTTATTCAGGGAAGGTTTAATTTGTGGTATATTCATCCTTACAGAAAAACACAGTATGTCTTTCGAGCCATTTATTTATTTCCTATATCTGATTATGGTCTGCTTTATGCGAAATTAAATACATATTATTGCTCAGGATGAGTTTAAATTCCCGAAATTATTGACTGTGTAGTCAGAAAAACTAAATCAATGAACACTGAAACGCAGTTCTCAGTTTTTGTGTCACAGGCGAGGTATACTTGGTGTGAATGTCAAGAAGGGACAGAAGAAGGCAGCTACAGTTATGACGTCAGAACGTGACTAAACGGATGATTAATTTGATCTGATATATTATCAGACTAGAAGTAGGATACAGAAAGTTAGATTAGGTGCTAGGCTAAAAATGCTACAGCAACGCAATTGAAACGTGAGGCAAAATGTTATTGGTCTTAAATTCTAGCTAGAATTTGCCGGTTATGATAAAGCTACAGGACGGTTCAAATCGATTAGAATTATCCAGTTGGAAGAAGAAATGTGAAGACAGCCAGAAGAGTTGCTAGTTTTAAATGTCTGATTTCACGAAATGAGAAAAGGAAGAATGATACTTAAGATGGTGTTAGAAATAAAGAGTTTAAATCACAATCCATAATAATTATTCAGACATTTTTCATGCACTGTGCATAATGTATGTTGTTTAGGACACGCTGCGAGACGACTGCGATCTGTCCGAGAATTGCGTGCGCAACTGTTGCGTCAACCCTATCATAGCTCCCGTCTTCTTCGTCGTCTTCGTTCTGATGGCTCAATTCGTTCTCGTCAACGTCGTCGTTGCGGTTCTAATGAAGCATCTCGAGGTAGGGTCACACACATGCACCTGCCAGATTTAATACAACAAAATAATTTTCTGCTGAAATCATCTAATAACCAAATATGTTTTGGAGTTTAAATTGTACCAATAATCTTGTAACATAACTGTCTTCCAATATGATAGTACCGTAATTGTGATAAAGCAGTAAGTGTAGTATTTAGCTAAAAATGGTGAAATTATACTCTCCAATGAAAGGATATTAAAATCTGTAGCATTAAGAAGCAGATATAACTTTTTTGATTTGCTCATTTTACAGAACAAGTTTTAGTTTTTCTGCATTTATTCGTCAATTTTTATGATTATACTTGTCAAACTTTGATTGTTATTCAGATCATTGATATTTTACAAATTGTATTATTTAATTTATAAATTTAAATCATACTTGCTAATGGCTATTCATGGTATTAGCAGAATGCAAGAGCTGCATGCAAAGTTATGAATATGATTTATTGTATTCTGACATTTACAAAGAGAAATTACTAATTGTCACATCTTCCTTTTTTCTGCAATTACGGTTGATATATTTGTTGGCCTCTCTTCCAATTTATTAGAGACATTTTTGCCGAGTCAATTAAATTTGAAATAATTGCTAATCATTAACGATCAACCTTTTTGCACTGTTGCTGTGTATAATTGATGCAAAAGCTATTTAAAAGTATATATTACTGTACATTTAGTGTCGAAAAGTTTGACTTTATTTCTCTGCTTTTTCAGCTCAGCTCTGTTTCTCTATAGCTCTGTCTTCTCTATGCGACGATATTTATATATATATATATTTACCACAAGATATTTGTGTGGAAGGTTTGTTCATTTGTTTCAATAAATGTGTTCGCTACTGATTTGGAATAGGACGGTAAAAACTATTATGAAGACAGTGAAGAGACTGAAAGTGAGCTGAGAAGGAGGCTCAGTGACTTTAAAGAATGGTTTACGGAAACAACTGACCTAGTAACTGACTCAATTCTCTTCTGTTTGTCAACTTTTGCTTCTCTTTTGGTAACGTCTGGCACATTTTTCCTGCACCAAAAAAACACGGCACAATTCTTGCACATCCTGATGATTGATTGCATGTGTGGAAATCCTCTGAATTAACAACGGCACAATTCTTTTGCACTCAAATATATTTTCAATTTTCAACGCATCTACTGAAATCGGCACTTGATTAATCGCTTATTATTTTCGTGTTGTTATTGTGTTTCGTTGTTAACTAGAGTGCTCAGAATTTCGGGCCTAGTTTTCGTTTAGGCATCTTTATCACTGATCAGAAAACACAAAGAAGTTGAAGATTCGAAGATGCGGCCGACTGTTTAAATGTGAAACTATGGCTCGCTTAATGATTTCTTCTACTACCTTTTCCATTTTATGGAAAACATATTTACTAGAGATGAAATGTAGGGATTAATATTGCAAATGATATAGATGCAATGTAGATTTTGTTTGTTAAACGAGCTGTTTAAAACTTAATATTTCTGTGAGATATTCTAACCCCGTTATCACGTAACTGGCCAGAGTTAAATGATATGAATGCTCAATGATTAAAAGACTGCACTGATTTGCGAGAGCCATATTTGCGATTAGCTTCATAGTAGATATCTCAAGTTGTTTATTCAGCACATCATATTAGATAATAAAAGATTTCATTTTTTAATAAATGATGTTTGTTTGTTTTTGTAAAAATCAACAAATGACAATTATATTTAACCTATACAAAGTGTTTTTAATATTATTAAAGTAGTTGATGATTATCATCGTCTTGCATAATTTGTATATGTTGTATTGTACCTGTACAGATTGATTTAAATTTGACGTTTAATTCAACAATACTGTTTTGATTCAATTTATTAAACGCAATCAGTTATTGGCGCAACAGCAACTAATTAGTCATTGTTGTCGTAAGATTGTTCCTTTATTGACGTCTTAGAATTTTTGATTATTGTCACAAAACATCTTGAATACTCGTAGAACAATTTGATTATTGTTCTCTGAGATACGATGTAAACAAATTCTTTTTCAATTGAGTTTACATTACGTAATGTTTCATCTCTGTATAATTATATTTAACATAGTTGTGATAGTTAAATGTTCCTTACGCTGGTGTTCATTACATTTAATTGTTTGTCGAGATGCTTTTGTTATCGAATTTTAGGCTACTTTGTAATTTGTGTAAAATCATTAGTCGATCCAAAGAATAAGAGTAAACGTTATCTCCCAATAAATTTTTAGAAATACTTGTCTTTCCCTGAATAATTGAGGCTCGGCTACATTTCACGTTGACAAAAGCTTTTTATCTCCGTGAGGCCTGATCTTTGGGCTCAGACATTTTTCTCTAATGAACTCTTTTACTTATTCAATGATCAAGTTTGTTAAGTTGTACGCCCGGTCAATCTTCTGCTTTAACCTGCATAATCATATATTGTTTAATGGTTTGTATACTTGTATTCATTTTAGATGAATATTTTTTTTCTAATGATCTATTTGTCGTAGTAAACTTAACAGTATTTAGCTAATCCATATTCTCCAATTAATCAAACTATTTTTCACATACTTATATGGTTTAAAATCCGATCAGCATCCAGCTTTATCATATTGAATATGATTATTTAAGTGTACACGTTCATATATTTTTAATTACCAACTTATCAAGGCGAGATGTGGAAGGCAACGATGAAGACAAGGATCTCTATATATGGCATATTTAACTCATGAACTGAATGTGTAGTACTGTTCAGTGATGTGTCAGTACTGTGTTCAACTTGTCGTGTGTTCTTTGTTTGCTGCAATACTATTCGTTAGTTGCTAGTCGTGCAACGGTAAAAGTTTTATTGTTAAGTTCACTGGTCGTTTTTTTTACTAATACAACATGTTTAATCATTCCTAGCATCCAATGCATGCAGTCGCAAGTTCTCGCAACGTTCGTGTGACAAAGAGAATTTCATGAAGTTTAAATGTTGATGCCAGATGGCATTGTATATTCTGTGCAAAATGATTTGTGGTTAATCTGTCCATATTTTTGTGTGTGAGTGTTGCAATGCACTGTAGTGGTTTATGTTCATTACATTTGGACACCTGAGTGCACAGTAGAACTTTGAAGTCAGTTACGTTTTGCACATTGGTGCATTAGAGTAATACTATCAATTTTGAAGTGCATGAGTGCATAATCAAACTTCTGATTAATCAAACTTTATAAGCACTGATGGACAAAATCTCAACACAAGATATTTATGAGAATTATAGTGCATCAGACAACGTTCTATAAATCCCTTTAGTCGTTATTTAGCATGTCACAATCGCACCCAGTGGCGTCGGAACGTTTTTGTGAGTGGGGGGGGGGGAATCTCTAAATTTTTGACGAGCGGGGGGGGGGAGGGGGTAGCGG
>JAQFYQ010002469.1:0-11658 GCA_034694885.1 Buchholzia appendiculata
TGTTCTTTAGGTGTGACAGAGAAGTTCTTGTTCTTTAGGTGTGACAGAGAAGTTCTTGTTCTTTAGGTGTGACAGAGAAGTTCTTGTTCTTTAGGTGTGACAGAGAAGTTCTTGTTCTTTAGGTGTGACAGAGCAGTTCTTGTTCTTGTTCTTTAGGTGTGACAGAGCAGTTCTTGTTCTTGTTCTTTAGATGTGACAGAGAAGTTCTTGTTCTTGTTCTTTAGGTGTGACAGAGAAGTTCTTGTTCTTTAGATGTGACAGCAGTTCTTGTTCTTTAGGCGTGACAGAGAAGTTCTTGTTCTTGTTCTTTAGGCGTGACGTGCATCCTGCTGGATGATGCCACCGGAATGACGATGGCGGCTCTCAAGGAGGGACTGGAGAAATTTAAACATACAGAGTTATAATTTTGTAATGAGAGTATCCTAGGAAATAGTTTGTATAGAAAATAGCAGTGTAGGAAAGAGTTGATGAATCTCTTTGTTTGTTGCTTTGTTTGTTTAGTAAATCAGATATTTGCAAGTTTTTATCTTGTTGCTGTTAACTCGTGTTTTGTATAGTTGTGAACGTTTTGTTTTGATAGCATGTTGAATACAAGAAGTACACTTCGGTGTTTCTTTAATACAAATAATTATTCTTAATTTTCTATTAACAAAACAACGCATCGACCAGAATATAATAATCAATACTGTAAAATGGCTCCTACTATTTGTTTTCGCTATTCTGAGCATGATAGACTAGCTAATGGACCTTGAGAGCTCAATATTGCTGCGGTAATCAGAGTCTGAAGGACCTTTACGGGAAGGACCTTTGGCCGCCCACCCGTGCTCATCTGGTCTAGTCGGTCGGTGGTTAAGTCATGCGTAGTAATATGTAAGACAAATAACCATCGCCAGGACTTGTCTTCGGACAGAGCACTGTCATCATCATCATCATCAAGCAGTCTAACCCCAACCACCATCAAAGAACAGATGGCAGTAGTGTGCACTCATGCTACAGCTCTCTGATCAGACTATTAGCCACTGGTCACTTTTTCGACATGCACTTTACCCGGGCTGTGCAGTGTCTGTGATCCGAAAACATACTTTGATTACAAATGCCTTGCAAATGCGATACAAGAATATACTCAAAAGTGCTTGCAGCTGTACTTTATTAGTAGCAATTTGTATGCAGCCACTGCTTCAATGTAGTTTTTGAAAATACAGTACTTGTGTCAAGTACTTTCAAGTGTCTATGTATTTTACTTGTAACATGCATAAAGGTTCAAGTGTCGTTATTTATTTTGTAAAATTAGTGTACTAAATTCTTTGTCTACTCCCGTGTGAACTCTTGGATTGCCCTTTGTTGTTACTCATGTCTTGCATTTATTACACCGCAGCTGAACATGCAGGCTTGATGCATAACGTTCACTTTTCAGCAGTCATGGGCAAATCTCAAATCAAATCCCAACCATCAAATCTTTCTCTAAAAATATTTAAATCTTTAGGGTCAAATCAAATCCTAAATCTCATGGATCTCAAATCAAATCTCAAATATTTTCCTTCAAATCGAATCTCAAATCCCGCGACAATTTATTTTATTTTATTCAGAATATAAAGTTTTTAGTAATAATGAATTATTAAATGTAATGTGTAATATTTTGTGGATGAATTTACAGAGCAATTAGCCTTAAGTCTGTTATGCCTATTCTACAATTAACTGAAAAAAAATTTGCATTCGAATTTGAGCTAAAAATGCTAGAATACATCTAAAATACATCTAAGCTAGAATAGATTTATCGGAATATATCGACGAATTAACCACAGAACAAATTCGTATGTGGTATCTATGCTTTGGTAAAGCTCGACAGGACATCTCGCTCAAGTCGGATGCCATTCACTAACAGCATATTTTTTATTCATGCAGGAACATTTTGCCATACCACCCTAGTTTATTATATAGGCACTCCTCTTCTGTGAGATATTGATTATATACAAGCACCCCGATTCAATGAACTAGCAATGCTAGTGCCATCGTGAATGATAACAGCCACGACAACACAACAACTGGCAACGTTGAAGAGAAACCGAGTTGGTTGCGCAAGTTGAAGAGTTCAGCATGTTATTAGGTTTTTGTCAGCAAATCCCAAATCGAATCGCGAAAAGTTCAAACCAAAACGAATCGCTAACTTTTCAAATCGAATCGCCGTTGGTTCAAATCAAATCCCTCGCGCTTTTTGTTTGTTTTGGCACGTCAGCACCAGTGGCGGCGCCAGCTATATACAAGGCAGGGCCTAGGCCCTGCCATTTTTGAGTCGGCCCTGCCTTGGGCCCTGCCACTCGGAGTCGCGACACCAAAAAATTAAAATTGTGATACAGAACATTTGTCCGTGTGTTTATTCGCATAAACTGCCTAAGCAGTAACCGACTACAATGGATCATTAAATATGTAATCAATATTTAACAAGGACAACGTGCCTGACGCCCCTCGTGCTAATCATAATGAGCCATCCAGAGTCCCGACTCCCAAAGTCATCTGCTGTCACAGCAGCAGGCTGTGCAGCACTGTTGCAGAAAACATAGCTTCAGATAAGCAATGGACATGATCGACTTGCTGAAGGTTACTCTAAATGAGAAGAGAACAGACAATCAATGTGATACATACATAACCAATGGTAAGGAGCAATGTCTAAGGAGCAAGGCCTGTCATGCAGTATAGGTCGATCATCGAGGAAAAGAAATCTTCCTGTCCGTTTACAAGGAGACGTTATAGTTAGAGAAAACATCGGCAGAAGCGAATCACAAGCATCAGACGATGACGAATCAGCATTCCTGCGCAAGGAAATCTACTTCTCTGTAATTGATACGGCTTTTGTACAGCTGAAGACTAGATTCTCGCCAGAATATGTAGCGGTTATCAGAGGTATTGATGTGTTTGTACCATCAATACCTCTGATGTGTCAAATTGTCAAAGTGTCAAATTTCTAAATGTCAACGCTACTGAAACATTGCTTCAGTAGCGTTCACTACAAAGCCAATGAGGAGGACTTATCATTAGAATTACGGCAAATGACGCGAATGCTTCAGCGGATCGAAACAAGTCAAACGGAATGTATCCGGAACTTTCATCGTACCAAGAACTTCTTCAATATACAAACTTTGCAGGTGGATTATAAAAGATACTTTTACGAGCTATGTCGCTTGACAAGAATAGCGTGCACAATCACGACCGCTTCCGCTGAGCGTTCATTCAGCGCATTGAAACGAATTAAAACATATTTGCGCACAACAATGAGTGACGAACGCTTAACTCATCTGGCAATGCTGTCGATTCACTCGAGACGAGCCAAAAATCTGGACCTGGAACGAGTTGTAGACATTTTCATCAAGATGTATCCGAACTGCCGCATACTGTTGAAGTAGGCCTAGGTTAGATGTCAATAAAGCGTCGCTTTCTGGCTATTATCACTTCTGTATAACAAGTGATCAAAATTTGTTACTTTGAATCTTGGATGTCATTTTATCAGCATAGTCGGTGCGTTTAAATGAAATGATTAAACCAGGGCTGCAAAAACCCTGATGTTTAAATCTATGTTTACAGGTTGTCTCATTTCGAAGTTTGTCAGGTATACGGTTTTACTGTATAGTTCCAAATTTTTATTTATGCAATGTTGGCTCTTGTCGAGTAGCTGATTGATAATTGATTTGACACCGTTGTTTTTGAGAAATAGAACTATTTAAAACATTAATTACATAATTTAATTGACATAATAAATCATGGGTATGATTCTAACATGTCAACACTGCTACCTACTTATACTTACATTGAGTATGCCACTATGCCGCATACTCAATATGTAATAACACCATATTGTTTTAGTCTTACTTTTACTATTTTGTATTTCTAATACGAAATTTTTCAGGCCCTGCCAGATTTATTCAGGCCCTGCTGTAGGCCCTGCTTGATTCAAAAACCTAGCGCCGCCACTGGTCAGCACCAGAGGGCTATGTTGTGCCTTTGATATGTTTGTTGTTCTCAAATACAGAATATTTTGTAATGGATAGTGCACTCAAGCAAGTAAACAGTAGAGTTAGTATAGGGCCTACTAGCCTGCTACTAGAAGAATAGAAGAAAATCCCTCGCGCAATTTAAATCGCGATTTAAATCAAATCGCGATTTGATTTGGCCCATGTCTGATTTTCAGCCATTACCTTATGGGTAATTTTACAGTCCATAAGTAAGACTAGTTAAATCAGCTCACCTTCTCCAAGTAGGAGGGACTATTGCTATATTTGACATCTTCACTTTCATATTTCTCGTTTCAATTTGTTTTAGCATTCCAGTATTCTACGCAATGTTCACATAGTTTACCTTCATCGCAATTACCTGCAATTAATACTTGTCCACAAAGCTGTACACTAAATCAATTTCAAATTCAGTTTATTAAAAAACAAACCATTTATTTTACATACGAAGGCAAAACATAGACAAAACACGCACAAAAATAAGAGTGTGAATAATGTACATAGGAACATTCGTAGCAATTCCCCTACAGCAGAATCAAGCACTACGATCCTATCAAGAACAAGAAGCTTACAATTATCATAGCATCACCTAACTGTACTGGCATCACAGCATCATGATATCTCCTAACTGCATTGGCATCATAGTGCTCACAACAATGTCTTGATAGCGTGCAACTAAATGCACAGTGTAATGTGCACAACTAAACTGGCAGCATAGCATCATTATCATACTTCAATGCATGGCTTAACAATATCATGATACCGCTTAACCTAAATTGCCATCACAACATCATCATTGTCATCACGAGAAATCACAAATATTTATGAAAAAATTAGAGCGCTTTAAAATATTTTAATATGAATAAGTATTTACTGAAAATTGTAGTGAAATTCTTAATTGCATAAACAAATAAACAAAAAAGGGGCTTCGATAACATTTGCCCAATATATACTTGTTCTATTGACATCAACAGAAAATGCTGCAGTAGAATAAATACCAAAGTACTTCGGATAAAAACTATCACCTTTTCATAGAAAACACAACCAACCACCTTCCCTGTGTACAGTGCAAAACTTGTCAAACTGAAGATAACAATTTTCTTACAAAAGGCTTATTCATTATCATTATCATCTGCCTTCTAGAAGGTCCTTGGCATCCAACTTTATTCTCCATCCATCTCTATCTCCTGTTCTTTTCATGTTTCCACGAAACTTTTCTGACAAATCATTCAGCATGTCAATTCGTCGTCTCTTCCCAAGCTTTCTACCTTCCAACACGCTTGTTACACCCATGAACCCAGCCATGGTTGTATCAAGTGAACATACAAAAAAAATGCAGAGTAACGAACCAGGAGATCATTGTTAAATAGAGACATAGAGTTACAAGGATACAATACAAACAGATTGATGCGTTATAAACAACATTGTTGAAACAACACACAGCAGTCGCTGCTTTAGAAAAACTCGACGACACATCATTGTATCAGGATCCAATAAACTTATGAGATATTAATGAATTGTACTGATAAAGACAGATTGATATCAGGAGCAGTCCAAGGCAGCGTCACCATGGCAAAAATAATAATATCATCATTTGACTCTAGTCTCTGTTTCAATAGACAAATATCCATTATCCATGTCCCGCACCTACGATTTTGTGGGGTCTCTACCTTAAAAATGCATGCTGCGTTAGAAGTGCATCTTACATGCATACTTACATACATGCAAGGCAAGGCTCCACGTTTCTAAGGATGTAAAGACGAAGAGAGGAATCTTTAATCCACTGTTTTATATTGGTTTATCAACCGTGCATTGATAATGGTGATAGAATGCGGTGTTGTAGAAATATTTCTGTGAACAGCAAATTAATGAAATAGATATGTCACTGAAGTTGGACGCAAATTTTATAACACAAACCCAAATTATCTCCTTTACAAGATGATTTTAAAAAAGGAATTTACACCAATTTCGGAGAAAGCCCGTGATGACGCGAGCAATGAAGACACGTCTACAAGAGAAGTCACAACTCGGAGAAAATAGCATCAATATGAGCTGTCAAGTAGACGAAATAAGTGGACAAAATAGACACTGAAATTTACCTTACAGCACGAACAACATTAATAATTACTAGACGGCAAAAAGCATCGGTAGGAAGCATAGCAATGTACAGCGGATCAACACAAACAACAACCTTAATATAAGTAGAGTTCATGAATACAGAAAGCAGTACAACAACTGCAGTACAAATACACTGTACAATCATCATCATCATTTGTTGCACAGTAAATTGTAGTACAACTCAGTGTATAAATAGATCATCTATTTTTTTTACTATGTCTGTGATACATGAACTTTTTGTACAATATTTAATATCGTAAAATCTTGGTATTCAAAAAAAGGAATACTGGCTCTATGCAAACCTGGTTACATCACGAGCTTCTTACATGAATTGTAATAAAATAAATATCAAACAATATAAGCGAGATAGTGGTAAATATTGATCAAAAGTATATGTAGAACAAAAATTATATCAAATTAAATTAAAGTTAAATGCTACTCAGAATGTGGCAGCTTAAGAGGAACAGAAATAGAACAAATGAGCATTCTTCCCCGCTGAAGTCATAAATAATTTACGTTAAATAACTGAATACAAAACAATTAATTAACAATAAAACTTTTGAAACAAAAACCAACTGTACAAGATACACAGTTTTATTTTATCGCATTTAACAGATATCAGAAACCATCCTACAGTAAATGAAACTGTTTTTAAAAATAAGCAACCAATTTGATACAAAAACAAGTATACGCAAATTACGCATGTTACCCACAGTTTAATTCTCGACTGTCTAGATGTTTAGCAAATATACTTTAAACAAAACAAATCCACTCATCTAACCAGATTGATCACAAAACAAACTCTGTCAGTATTCACAAATTGCACAAAGACTTTGTATGTGCACCACTTATTAAATAGTGGTCAAACACTACGTTAAAATAATGATCGAGAACTCAATTTTGTTCATAACCACTCTGCATATTTTTGTCTCAATGCACAGAACACTGAACAATTGCACACCATTTCTTACAACAACAATAATAATCTTACAATTTCTTATGTCTGCAACTTGAACTATACGATATAATCCGAACAACGGCTTTGCAAGTACATTACTTGGATATGCATAAAAAATAATCCTAGCGCATCATCATCCCAGCCCATTCATAATATCACAATGTGATGCTAGACTACACAAGCGCAATAGACCGTTGGACAAAACAAGGTGCACAAATATGACTACAAACGATTCATCGCTGGTTCACAACGTGTGCTCAAAACGGACGAGATTCAAATTCTAAGCAATTAAAAGTTTTTATGATTCTACAAGACACAAAGCCGGACCAAGTAATACCTGGTCAAAATTTCGCTAGTAATCAAAAACAATTTATCACAACTCTCAGAAATTACACAAACATGTTGCAAAATTGGCCAATGCCAGATGTAACTTTTTACATCATACAAAACACAAATCAAGTGTGTTGTTCTTATATGCAACCAGAAGTGTCAGACTTTTGAAATATCAATCCAGACGGGTCCAATTCTGAGCACAACGTTGCTAACAAAAAGTGGACATCTAGCAACTGTACAAACGTGTGCCTTGATGCACCCACACATGCCCAGGCAAACCAAGGCATGCCCAGACAAACCAAGGCATGCCCAGACAAACCAAGGCATGCCCAGGCAAACCAAGACATGCCATGGCAAGTTAAGACATGCCCAGGCAAACGAAGGCATGTCCAGGAACATCAAAGCATGCCCAGGCAAACCAAAGTATGCTCAGGCACACTAAAGTATACTCAGGCACACCAAAGCATGCCCAGGCAAACCAAAACATACTCAGGCAAACCAAGGCATACCCAGGCAAACCAAGGCATGTTCAGGTAAACCAAGGCATGCCCAGGCAAACCAAGACATGCCCAGGCAAATCAAGGCATTCTTAAGCAGTACGTGCAAGCATAGGATCTGTCGGCCGACTATCGTCATCAAGCTTCACCTTGTAGATCGGAGCATTCGCCGAATGATCATGTGGCGGCTCCAGCGTCTTCAGGTCGTTCAACTCCTCAGGTTTCTGCGTCTTACTCTTCGCCCACGGCTGGACTTCACCCGATGCAAGGATGCAGAAGAGAATAGCACCGACGCCGTACACACCAGCGGCAATGAAGAAGACAATCTGCCAAGACTCGCGCGTTTTCTATAAGTGATAACCAAACATCAACAGTTAACTTTTATTGTTAACATATATGTTAGCAAATCAAGGATCATCATCATCATCATTCGTGCTATGCCCTTCGGAAGCCTTTCAGAAGTCCTAGGCTTCGAACTTCTCAATGTTCTGCATTTCTTTTCAAGTTTCCACAGGACATTTATTTCCATTCGTAGATCATCCATTGGAGTCAATATTACACTTCTAACAATAAGTAATGATTCAACCCTGAATAATGGCAATATATAGTCAGTCAATGACTATACCTTTACTGCACTCTCGACAAGCAAAACAAAGTATTGATAAACATATTCATCTTCAGTCGTGTGTGAAAGATTTTTTGTAGCACATATCGCAAGTGCTGGAAATGACTCCATTCAGTGCATCAAATGCCTCGACCAGTGAAAGGTAACACGACTGAGTGCAAGGCCTGAACGATGAAATAAACGAAGGACCAAGGTTAAAAAAATGGAAATTGGGCGTATTCATAGAATAAATGTAAAAATGAAAAGTAACTGCACGAGTTTTTTAAAAATCCTGGATCATAATGAATGAAGAAAAAAAAATCATATTTATTTTAAAAAGACAATCCCCCAAGAAACTGGAATCCAGGGCCATTAACATACTTCAGTATGATAAAAAGATGACGCAAAAATAGGGAGAAAAACAACAACTTAATTATTTACACAGGAGTACTGAATGACAAATGTTGCAAGATGTCGCACTCACGTCTTCAGTTATGGACGCTGCAACGAGAGGGGCGATGAACCCGGCACAGGCGGAAATTCCGTTGGAGATTCCCATCAAAGTTCCGGCGTACTGCGGAGCGATGTCCATGTGGTTCACGAAGTAGCCGGAATAGACGAAGCCACTGATGGTGACGGCGAGAGTGAGGAGACACACGGCAAGGGTTGTCTGAGAGCAGTCGATGTAGCTTAGGCCGATAAGGAATGCACCAGCACCAAGCAGACCTGAGATATCAGTAGCACAAAAGTTAGATATTCTAGCTTTAAACTTTTCACACAAGTCAAATCTACAATCGATTTCTGAAAATAATGTGCAGAACCACCCTTTGTTTGTGCACTGATAAGTAAAATTAACAGTTTAAACAAAATGAAAATTATGTAGAACAAAAACCACTACTGCACAATCCTATCAACAGGATAGAAACGAAGCGTAAACAGTTATCTCCTAGCAACTAATTAAAGTTATTAGAAATGTGCATCTTGTCAACCACTACGATATCAGTTTAATACATTTTCAACAAGACGCTCGAGATGTCCGTGCACAATACCATTTATGAAACATACGAATGATAATTGTTTTGTGCATACACATACTATCTTGTACAGGAAAAACATTGAATTAATCGAATATGGTTTACAGTCGAGCCAAAGTACCGACTACAGGAATAAGTTTATAAAAATGTCTCGTCGTATCTACAACGACACTTTTTAAACCTCCACACTTTCCAATCAATGCACACTGGACTTACCAATAGAGTTGAACAGCTTTCTCGTAACCACGGTCGAGAGAATGTTCTTTGATCGTAGTTTATCGGCAATCATTGGGCACACTGTCATTGTCAGCCAGAGACCCATGAACGGCAGAGCAGAGTAGAAACCGTTCTACAAGTCACATTCAATCCATGCTTAAATCATACTTTTAAAAAACATGTTGTCTGGTAACAAACTTGGACAAGTTGTTCACGTCCCATTGACTGTACGGGAAGGACCTTTGGCCACTCACCCGTGCTCATCTGGCCTAGTCGGTCGACGGTTAAGTCGTGCGTAGTAATACGTAAGACAAATAACCATCGCCAGGACCTGTCTTCGGACAGAGCACTATCATCATCATTATCATCATCATCATCATCACCATCACCACGGCAAAACAAAATCTAGAATAGCTTTGCATTTGTTAAAATATAAACCAGCGATTTAGAACGTCTGAAATAAGCAAGTTTACTTGCAGTAATCATTAGCAGTGCATGCAGCACACAACGTGTGAACCGAGTACAAACCAAACAAGACCTTAACCACCAGGAGAAAAGTTCCACTTACCGACTGGATGTCAAACTGGAGGATTTCCTTGTAGAAGGTGGGAATGTTGGTGAGGTAAGTGTACAGTCCCCAGTCAGTGGAGAAGTTTCCGATGATCAGCGCCCAGACGGGGCCGGACTTGACGAACTCACACCAGGGCACAGAACCCCACTACAAAATTACAAATAGATTAGCAATGTCAAACACTGAATCTTCACATAAATTATAAGCAGCTTATAATTGTGAAGGCAATCCATACGAGTCATTGTGGAAATCATCAACAGTTGCATCGAGAGAAAAACTGTTGTCAAATGAGGATTCAAAAATTGCACGCACAATCGCACATTATTGAATATAATCAAAGCCTGAACAGTGTTTGACACGCAATAGCGAAACTACGAGATGTTGATGAATGATATAATAAAACAATAATTTGAAGTTTAGAGCAAATCAAATCCAAGGCTTTTTAAAACTAAAAATAAGAGTTTATCAAACACAGCAACTAGTCGCTACAAAAAAAAGAAAGATACACGAAAACCTATGACTTCAAATCAAACAGTATTTCCCATAACCGACAGAAAAAATAAGCTTCATTTCGTTAGCAGAAATGAAACAATTAAAAAATTATCATTTATAGCATTAACAGCTAAAGCTTGAAATCAATAAAATACAGTAATCCACGAACGCCTACATTTTTCAAAATCCATCCCATATGAGTACAGTAAGACAAAAGTTAC
Organism: Buchholzia appendiculata; assembly: GCA_034694885.1. Lineage (NCBI taxonomy): Eukaryota > Metazoa > Annelida > Clitellata > Enchytraeida > Enchytraeidae > Buchholzia > Buchholzia appendiculata. The sequence goes on from JAQFYQ010002469.1 coordinate 11,046, forward strand.
TTGTTAAATCACTCCACAACTAAATAAATAAATGGAACTAACTCCGGCCTTTTCCTCCGACACCTCTCCTTTGAGCGAGTTGACGATGTACCGCCTCTCGGCAGCCGAGATCCTTGGATGAGTCATCGGGGAGTTGCTGGTGACGAAGATCCAGACTACGATAGTCAAGAGTGACGTGATTCCTGCACATTAGAAAAATAACAACGATTTATTACGTTTGCTTTTATATTCAGTTCAATTAAGCATCGAGCAAATAAATACAATTTACAAGCTAAAAAATTCAAAATACAGTGAAATTAGCATGGTAGCGTTTAAAATCAGCTACAGATTTGTTTAATATGCCACGAGCTAACTTAACAAATGATGCCCGGCCAATTTAAAAAGGTATATCAAATGAACATAACACTTCCTACAATATTTTCTCACTCACCGTGTCCAAAGACAAAGCAGGAAACCCTTTCATACAACTTTTTGTCCGTTGTTGTCGTGTGCCATATTGACTGGGATACCTTTAATCGGTATTCAGTCGGCTAGTTTGAGTTTACACACCTCTGATCAGCCTAGGTGCCCTCTGAACTTTGCCGAAGTAGGCATACTCAATTGTCAGAGGTTG
>JAQFYQ010002470.1:0-11657 GCA_034694885.1 Buchholzia appendiculata
TGACCGTCGCCACCCCCCCCCCACCGCTCGTCAGACCGTCCAACCCCCCCCCCACCTCATTTTCGACAAATCCCACACTGGTGGGCAGAGAGAAAGCGACGGGTCAAACTATTTAGTTTTTTGATATCCAGACAAAATTCAGCGACCTTTTCAAAATTTTTGGCGAATTTTGTTTTCTGTCGAGCTAAGAAACTTGGGTGGGGTCAGAACATCCACAATTTTAAAAATGTTGTGCGGTCAACCCTTACCCCCTCAAATATACGGCCCTCGGTGCGGGTATTGTGCTCGGGGATGGGGGAGGGTGGCAGCTGTGGCTTGGCGTGACGTCATTCATACATCGTTTGTCACAGTAAAAGCAGCGTTGAATCAACTCCGAGATCCATCAGTCATGAATCTTTGATGACATTAAAACAAAACAAGAGTCGAGAGGAATTATCGGTGACAGAGCAAGACCGACGCTCTAATTACGAACCGTACGCAGAAAACGGAACTGTTTATAATTGTAAGACGCAACAGTATTGTTATCTTCCGATGACACATTGTAATCTTCTTTTTCACTGTATGCGTGAAACTAATCAACGCCAGAAGTCAGACTTTCTTACTTTGTCTTTCACACTGTTCACAGTGGCATAGAAAAGCTTTCTTGACAGTCGTCATAAAGCACAATCACCCTCTGACTCTGATAAGCTTTGTTCTCTGTGCTAAAATATTAGAATATCTGTCATTACTGTTTTGTTATCCTCTCTTTCCTTCAGGGTTTTGCCTTATTAACATTCTATTCTTATATTATGCTATTCAAAATATCTAAATATTTCTTATTTCTTATTATTACTTCTTTAATTTCTTTCAGTTTTGATTGCTATTTGAAACTACTGGAAGGTCGCCCGAGCCAAATCTCTTGTACACACATTTCTGGAGCATTGGAGAAAATTTGGCCGATGCAAACTTGACTTTGAAAACAATATTGAAGCAGTTCAGCAAACAGAAATATTTCTGTTCGAGTCCCCAACAATACTATAAACTGATAATGTGACACATTTACAACAAAACTAAACTTATTGAATGTGACGTACAAAAACACGTGTTGGTAAAGACTGGCCAATGATTCTATTAGTAATGAAAAGTCGGGCCAAAAATTCAGACTAAAATTTGGAATTAAGGAAATAATTACCTGTCGAAAATGTTAGAACGGAAACTGAAAGAAAATTTAATATTGAAATTGATGTAATATGCAGAAACAATGCACAGAACATACCAGTGATGTAGTCAAAACATTTTTCTCAAGGCTAAGGCAAACCAAGCCATTTTTTCCAAATCCAAGGTATGGCAAGGCATTTGAAAAATTGGTCAAGGCAAGGCAAGGCAGTAAAGTTCTTCAAGGTAGCTTTGAGGCATGAAGTCAAGGTCAATGAGTACTAAAGTGATATAGTCAAGACATATTTTTCAATGCCAATTTTTTTTCCAATGCCAAGGCAAGGCAATGCATTTGGAAAATTGGTCAAGACAAGGCCAGGCAAGGCAGTAAAATCCCTCAAGCCAGCCTTGAGGCAAGGCATATCGGCCAGGGACTACATAGGGACTACATAACTGGGAAATACAGGTGAAAATTCCAGAAAGAAGAAAAAGGCGGAGGACGGATGTTGAAAACAATTGAATCTAAATGAGCTTGAAAGTGCTAGGAAACATAATTGTGAATTCGATAACTAGAAATGTGCACAATGCAAGGAAAGCTGGATGAGTCCAAAGAATTGAATTTGATGGTTCAAACAATGGTATAAAATGAATTTTGCCAGAAGTTCATAATAGAGGAGGAATTGAAATTTCAAGGAAAGGACTACAAGGAATGCAAATTTCAATGCAAAAAGAATAATAGGTAATGCAAAGCATATAACATGCCGACTAAGCATCAGCTGCTGCACTCACTTGCTGTGCATCGAGAGGAATCGTGCATTGTTTGCTAATCGAGGTACAGTGCAGCTTCGTGTAATCCAATTATGTAAATGTCCAGGTTGAGAAAGACTTGTTCTTCGTTCATATAGATGTAGCAAGCTTAGTTCGACAGATTAGCTTCAGTTGTCATGTCAGACAGAAATATTGATGCGTTATTTTCTGTGTTTACAAGAATGAGTCGTACTAAGCAATGATGATGATGATAGTGCTCTGTCCGAAGACAGGTCCTGGCAATGGTTATTTGTCATACGCATTGCTACGCATGACTTACGACCACCGACCGACTAGGCCAGATGAGCCTGGGTGGGTGGCCAAAGGTCCTTCCCGTACAGGACTGGGACGTGAACAACTTGCCCAAGTTTGTTAAAATACTCCCGTGCGTCGTTGCCCGTCGTCATACAACACTCCCGGCGCGGATTCGAACCCGCAATCTCTGGGTTACGAGTCGAGCACGCTACCAATGAGCTATCTGGTCATACTAAGCAATAGCTAACAGATATTCTATTGACTATTATTAAATAACCCGTAAATCTTTATGTTTGCATTAGCATGTCTACGTGGTCTTGTTTTGTCAATTATATTGTATTATGATGCTGGAAGTTAATATATTATATTCAGTTAGTCGATTCAATTTTATCACGTTCATAATTATTAAAGGTTCATTTCGTTAATTTCGTCAACAGACAGTGAGACGGTATGTAACCGAGCAGGCGGAACCGTTTTTGTACTGCAATACTTTTGGCTCCTCTTCTTGCATCTTTCACATGTCACAGGCAGTTAACAAGCGGTTCTATTATCACAGCCAAGTTAAACTTGGAATCCTCCAGTGACGTAGTCAAGGCATTTTTCTCAAGGCCAAGGCAAGGCCAAGGCATTCGTTTTCAAGGTCAAGGCAAGATAAGGCAGTAAAGTGCCGCAAGGCAGCCTCAAGGCACAAAATCAAGGCCATGGCATACTAAAATGATATAGTCAAGGCATTTTTTCAAGGTCAAGGCATTTTTTCCAAGGAAATTTTTCTTCAAGGCAAGGCAAGGCATTTGGAAAATTGACCAAGGCAAGGCATGGCAAGTCATTAGAGTCAAGGCATCAAAGCCAAGGACTGCATCACTGGAAACATCATTGCGCTTCTACGAAAAAAAAATCAGAATTAAACTTTTCCAACAGTAATTTTCCAAATAACGTTCGGCAAAGACACGAAAGTAGGGTCAACTTTGAGGCGTATGTGGATGCACGAGCTGTTCAAACACGAGGTCGCATCGCTCATCATCGATCACGTGATTTAACGCGCTTGAACGATACGAGACCACCCATGATGCGCGACCACACGCGATGCGAGACCACACACGATGCAGAGCATATCACATCGGATTCCACGTGTGACAAATCACAGACATAGAGGAGAAGAAGTTATTGCTTAAATTGATCATGCATCGTAAAAACGAGCCAGTCTGGAGGTATACCATTATAGCCATGAAAGAAAATGTGTCCGTAATAAATAGTATAAGCTAAATTTCGTTTTGACATTTTCATCAAGATCAATAATAAAGCTAATTAGAATGAGCGACAGATGTGAAATCTGGTTTGTAGTTTTAGAATACTGTTAACGCCGAGCAAAGCCGTCAAATCAAGACACGGAGCCACTAACGCTTCGAACATGTCAGCGTATGCTATCGAATTCTTTCTAAGAACTACAAGAAGCCTCTGACAAAGCCGTTCATGTCCATTGCCTCCACAGGACAGTAACGGGATACCTCACGTACCCGTCTCATATTCGGATGGATGAGAAATTTTTACCATTACCCCCCAACTTAGCAGCATCTGAACTAATTAATGATTTATTACTTGCAGAATTCCGATTATACAAATGGGTGAAAACGTATAATCAAACATTCTAAAGCAAAATACAGCATCTTCATTTTATTAGTTATCGTTATAATATTGTGGCTGCCCCAAGCGAGCGGAAGACTGAACTAAATTGTTCAAAATACCAGTAGACTCGGAAGCGTGGAGCTCATAGGACATATAGTTGTTGTTGTGTAGTTGACGCTTGCGATAAGTATTACTTCAAAGAACTAGGAAAACGGAGGCCCTTATTGTGAAATGGATAGCACACTTGCCTGTCATGCAGGAGATCCGGGTTCGATTCCTGATTCGGTCATAACGTTTTACTCGTGATTGGAAGGAGGCTTGTCGTAAATGAATTCTGTACAATACCATCTATAGCAATAACATAGAAACGATAATGTTGATACTTATTTGCAACTGTTGAGCCGGTGTCACCGGTGGTAAAAGTTACAACCTGATTCTCGATACATTCAACTTCTACCAGCGACAACTCCATTTATTGAGGTAATCATTTATTGATTGCCTCAATAAATAAATCAATTAAGTACTAATGTGCAAAAAAAGATGGCGGGATCATAAATAAGTAGATGAAAATTGTTATAGCATAAGGTTTCAAGTGTGATTGCGCCTCTAGGTACATCATTATGAGTAACACGTGATATAAAACATCTGCTCATCGGTTACAAATCCTACGTACTACGATTGTCTCTTTAGTACTGTTCCTTTGCTTGGTCGCCGTATTTAGAATGTGACATGCAAGCTGAAAGGTCTCTACAGCAATTGTTTACTCGTAAACTTCCAGGATGGCAACATCTGTCTTACAAATGTAGGCTGTTAGAAGTACAGTTTCCCACTTTGGAACTCCGAAGACTCCGTGCTGACTTGCTATTATGCTACAATATACCCCATGGAGAGGTAGCGGGCCCCATTGAGAAGTAATGGGCTAAATTTAGCGTTCATTGTCAAGCAGACACGAGGTCACCAACTCAAATTAGCTACTGAACATTGTAGAATCAATATTCGGCTACACTACTTCGGCGCTCGGGTAACTAATCCGTGGAATTGCTTACCTGAACATGTAGTACTCTCTCCCTCCGCCAAATCTTTGAGATAATTCATTGCTAAGCTGTAATTTGAATAAATTCCTAACATTAACAATAATTGATAACACTGACGATATACAACCATTAGTTTTTATAATGTATTTTATGCGGTGTTGTGAGGTTTTATTACAGTAGTTCAATTATTTATAGGAGTTCTGTTTATGCTATTAATTTTAAGGTAACTGCGCATGTTTGTTTAAAGGTTTATCGTTAGGACTTGATCGGTCTGGTGGTCTGAAGTGTGACATAGCGTAATTCCTATGTACTTTTTCTGTGTGTTAAATTGTCAAATTTGAATGCAGATAATAATATTAGTGCTTTCAGTTGGTTATAGCACTTTTAGCTTACAGCTTGCTGCATATTACCCGGTTTTGAACTAAATTACCTGTCAATAAATCCTGCAACGAACAAATTTTTCAACGAGCACAGGGGTGGGGGGGGGGGTAACGGGGGGGGGTCATATTTTGTCTTTTGTCGCAAATTATTTGCTAAAGATTGGTCGACTGACTCTGAAACTGCAGTCAGCCTCAACTGGTTTTCCGATCTTGACCATTTCACCCGGCGTTTATCTGGCAATCTTCCTTACCTGGCATTTAGCTTGCCATTTTACCTGGTAAAATGGTATTTTTTAGGTAATTATCTTGCAAATGAAAGCTCTGTATCATAGTATAAGTATAACCTGTAAAATCTTATACTGGTGACTGACAGCGTCAAACTGATGAGCACAGAGATGCAGAATAGCTGCGATCTTGTTATAAGACCAAAGAGTTAGACCAACTAAAGCATAGAACCGCCATTGTATACGAACATGTCAAATCAAATATTTATTCAAATTTCCCAGATGGATATAATTTAAGCCACAAAATAAGATATTTGGTAGTCAAGTAGATAGAGTCAGACAGTGGCAGAGTAGAGCCTAGAGACTCGAACGAGATGTGCTGACACTGGCATAATACGCGCATGACGCTATTATGTGCAGTGAAAGGAGGAAGCCTTACAAGACTGCGCAACTATATACGTTCTCGAATACATACGTTCATCATTAAACGAAAAAATGGAAATTAATTATCCATAATTAATCACATTATCAGTGCTCTACCCGTAGGTGAGGGATTTCTCCTTCCCCCTCCCATCCCCCTCCCTTCCCTTGTCGACAGTGTCTCATCCCCCTCACGCTAGAATTCATTTTGCACATTTTTCAATTGCCAGGTAATGATTCCCGCCCACTAGAACTTTCACCACCCGCTCGTTAGAAATTTTTAGAAGAAAATCTTGTTCCTCGTCCGAAATTTTGGTGAATTTCCGCCGCTACTTCCCATCTCGTAAAATAGCCCTTTCCCTACTAGCTTTTCTTTATTTCGTACACTGCACACCAGCATATCGTGTCATTGATGCCTTACCTGTCGTACGATTGATTCAGAAGTGTCTCCTCCTCGGGGTCAAGGAATGTGATAGCTTTGCGTCTCTGAAACTGCTGACTGTTGGGAAGAGGCAACGCTTCCTTCGTGGGAACCTTTCTCGGAGACTCCGACCCACTATCCGTCGAGACGAGGATTCCTTTGATTGGTGGAGGCGGAATGATAAGGACGCTTACTCCACTCTCACTGGTCACGGCAGTCTGGGGCGGAGCCTGGGGAGGCGGAGACATTATGACGCCGTCGTTAGAGGTACCAGAGAGATTCGAACCCTGATGAGCCGGTTTCTTTCCCTGAGGATCGGATTTGTTAGCCGCGGAGGAGTTGGCGACAGCGAGTAAGGTACACTGGGCTGAAGCATTTCGTCTGTTAGCCAAGCTAGAGTAGAGGGCAGCAGAGTTGGCAACAAGACCCAAAGTCTGGGTCGTGCAGTCTGGGACGTAGCCAAAGTTGTCCTGCTGGCTGCCCTTGCTCTCGCCCTTTGTGAGGGTGTTGCTTCGAACCAGTTTGAACGATCCGGATACAAAGCGGTTCTTCTTTAAATCCATACTGGCACGCTTTCGTCAATGTACACAGCTTTCTTATAATTCGAAAACTCCGTTGATTTGTATGAGCAGTGTTGAATCACATGCTATGATTGTATAGAGCAAAGTTCGATTATAACGTGCATCCTTTTCCAGTTATCTATACGGGAGCTGTTTGTGCAGAAGCAAATGACAAAATTTATTTCAATTTGAGGATCAAATAAAGAAGTAGACTTATAGGACCTGTCGAAAAACAGATCACTGATATTGACTAATAATATGGGCTAAAACATAAACTGAAAGATAAAACTGTGTCCTATGCAATAGTTAATTTTTTAAATATTGGATTTAGATCATGGGACTAATTGGTAGACTATTATTTAAAACTCTTTCTTTAGCTAATAAATATTTTCTCTGACGAATCTAATTTAGCAGCGTATAATATTCCCGTCGCATTTTATCAATATCTCTTTTCCCAAATTGCACACGCACGCTACCTTAAGAAAGATTTGCAATGGCACGAGTTGAATGTACGCGTCAGATTAACGCAATGTACCTCAGTTTAGTTTGGATCAACACGATCGTTATAAAAGCCATAAATTAATAAGTACTGTCAGTCTGAGTTATGTGTGGGCTTTCAGACGGCTCTGCTTACGTCTTAAGGATAAGTCCATTGCTGAGGATTTCTGCCTGAATGTTGTTAATGATCTGAGAGGGCATTCATTACGAACTAATTTATGCTCGCTTACATTCTGGCAGACCGGAAGCGGAAGCAGTAATGTGAAGAAATAGTCCGGCTATAAATGTTGACATAAATCAATCACGTGACGACTTTTTCTCTTAGTGTTTTTGCAATGACCCACAAAACCAAGCTCAGTGTTTTACTACTGGTCAGATATAAATTCCTCTTAATTTGATCCATTGGATGAACATCTTAACGTTTTAAACGTTAAAACGTGTATTCTTTTACTAGTTTTAGCACGATACGTTTGATCCTTTCAAGGAAACCATGCACTACAGCATGAAAAACAAACAAAGATATAAACATGCATTTATAAACCCCCGCTCTGCAATTAATTGTGACAATATAGTGTACTCATCTGACGTGAACTGGAGCGCTATTCATTTATTTGAACATTATTCCTTTATTTGTCCAGCATCTATTAGCAAGGGATGTGATGCATTCCACTGACATGTTGCCGTCGTCGTCGGTGTTGTTGACGTTGTTCTTGTTGCCGTCGTCGTCGTTATTGTTACTGTTGTTCTTGCTATTATTATAATTATTGTTGCTGTTATTGTTGTTGTCGTTATTGTTGTCGTCGTCGATGTTGATTATGGTGACGTTGTTGTAATTATTGTTGTTTTTGCTGTTGTAGTCGTTACTGTTGTCTTATGATTGTTGTTGTTGTTGTTGTTGTCGTCGTCGTTATTGTTGTGGTAGTTGTTGTTGTCGTTGTAACTGATGTTGTTGCTGTTGTTGTCGACTCCAAAAACGCCTCAAGATCAGTCCTCAAGATCACCCGGATTCCGTGGGAGCTATGCTCATCTCCCACACCTCCAGCAAGACTAATTCTATGTACGTGCTTCAATCGAGCGAAAACTCAGCGAATATAATTTTGTTATACTATAGGATCATTCGTACTCATCCTTGAGTAGGATTCATTCATTTACAATGCACATGACAAGCCACAGATAACATATCATCCCATCATAAAAAATTAAGTAATTAATTTATTATGTTTAACTTACTAATTATTCTAATTAACTAACGTACGTATGTTCCAGTCTCGAATAATTTGTACAGCCGGTAACTGATGGCTTCATCTATGAATCGAGTAGATTGAAGTCGATCTTCCTGAAATTATTCAGTTTCTTTTTAGAATCTGAAAAGTTTGCTAAGTACAGAAACATTCACTATAAAGAAAATTATAAAAAAAATTAAAAGAAATTAAGTAAACCGAATGTAGATACAGTAGAATGCGGTCCCTAATATTGAAGCAATATTTTAGCAGAATACTTCGGTCTTGTGTGGAGATTTAACCTGCCACTTTAATGTATAGAAATCATTAGCTGGTGTGCCATAATCTTCTGCTCAAATCCTGAGACCTTCTCTCCGCTAACATCGTAGCAGAAAATAAACTTCGCTTCAAATCCAGATCGACGACTCGTAAACAAATGCGAAACTAAACCCGTTGCCGAGCGTTGCGTTGTAAGCTTGTAGAAAAGCTATTCCTCGGCGGTTCGTCCACCCCTGAATCCGTCCTGCTGAAATTCTATAACGGGCAGGATAATCTAATCCCGCTCAAATGCAAAGCTTTCGTATTCAGTTTCTACAGAGACTTAATAGCATTCACACAATCGCTACAACTACTGTTGTTACAACTTCTGCTGCAGCAGCGATGTAATAATTGTAGAGAAGGGTTTTCCGAGGGTCTTGTGACGGATTTATAGGGAGGGGCGAGGGATGGAGACATGGTACCTGGAAGTAGATGCGCTTGTAGTTTCAGTTCACACATTAAGTGCTTTTTAGTTGTTTTGTTGTTGATTATTATTGCATGGCCTATGTGACTGTGGAGACATCATGACAATGTCACGCATGCATCGTCGATTCCTTTCCATGAAAGTACAAGGTTCGACGATGGCCTGCAAGCACTGTGTGAGAGTTAATGATGAGACAGATACTAAAGCTTTGGATTGGCTGACTATTTACACTCGCACTTGAACATACGATAAACAGCGACATCGCATGATCATTCTCCTTATGAAGCTGAAAATGACCCTTTATGATTGTTTCTCAAATGTTGTCCAATTGGCTCCTCCTTCTCAACAAATTATTTTAAGCACCTCTGTTCTCTGTGATTGAAAGTGTTAGCATAATAGGAGAAACTGCATGCATCCGAATGAGATAAGGCGTTCAGACATTTCTGTGATCAGTTTCGAATGTATCCGCGTGTGTACAATATTCCAAATGAACCCGCATTTATTCAAATGCTTATAACAACATCGCCATCTTTCGGCAAACAAGAATCTGAACAAGAATCTGCCAACATCAATCACCTCTCATCACAACGGTGAAAAACACCTTTTGTAATGCTTGAATCAACTCACAGGTTTCATTTGTTCTGTTTAAATACGTTCGCTTGTACAATTTCGTAATTGATGATAGCTTAATTGTAATTCTTTGTGTCGTATAGTTTTCTATCTTGACCGTCGCTCCGAAATAAGTCTTTCATAGACTTTCTTTCATTCAATGGGACACTAATCCCGTATAATTCCAGCGCTGTTAAACTCTTGTAATTCCTGCTGAAAAATAGTGAAAATGAAGTTGGTTTCTATTATGAGCATAACGAATTTAAGTGTCTGGCCAGAGGTACGTTAGAGAAATTACAACGTATTTCAATGAAATATGCTGTTAAAATTTCAGTTCAAACACTTTGAACTGAGTTCTTAATATTTGTAAAAAAATAAGTTCTCGGTGAGATTTCCATGGATTTTCGAAGTCAACTTTTAAAACGCTCTCCGCGCATCTGCCCGCTCACAAATTAGTTTAAACGAAAATTTATTGTATGCATGTATGCAAGATGCACTTCTAACGCACCATGCTTTGTTAAGGTAGAAACCTCACAAAATCGTAGGTGCTTGTCTGTTATCATATAACATAAATTTGTCTCGTTCGCTCGTAGCAACATTTCCTTAGTCTACCCTTAAGAATGATTCACATTGGTCCAAAATGTCGGCTGACATGTCGGCCGACATGCAGCGCGCGCGCTGCATGCAGCGCGCATTTTGCAGCGCGCATTTTGCAGCAATGTGAATCGATTAGTAGGTTATTCGAGTGTTCTAAAGCGGTTGCAATATGTATGTTTTTCTGCATGTACGAAAATGTGCATCTTGCAACCGCTTTTGAACACTAGGATAATCTACTAATAGATTCACATTGCTGCAAATGCGTGCTGCAAAATGCGCGAAGCATGCAGCGCGCATTCTGTAGCTCGCATTTTGTAGCAGTCTGAATCCACCTCTACTACGTGAAGTAGAGAGTACTGTCTAGAGACCTACATGTATGCTCGTATTCTGCTGGTCCGTGGGAGCCCACTGTTAAGGATTAAGAGGACTGGAGGCAGGGGTGACCCTTTGACCCGCTATCCCCTATCCCGCTATCATTTTCCGCCATCCCTGGGCCTGCTGGTCAACGCGGGAGATAGTGTCAACCGCTCGGTTGCCATGTCTTTCCATGCTTACATGTATGGAACGTTTGGTCCCCACAATAAATTAAAAAACAAAACAATTTTGCTCGCTCCGCTAGCGAAATGTACAATGCCGTTCAAGACTTGACTACAACTTTCAATCACACTTTGGAGTTAATAAAACTAAGTGATAGAACGTGGGCAATTTATAGAGTTTTATTTGGTAAGAACAAATATTTTGGACATAGTCCCTAAATCAAACGGTTTAAAACACTTAATATTTTTTGTTGAATAAAACAGAATGTTTTACTATCACGCAAGTCGGTAGAACAGAAGAAAATAGAGCTGCAATCTGACTGTCGACTAATCGCCGAAGTGCACAAGTTGTCACCCTACATGTTTCACTAAGATACAATTCTTTCACGCTTATGTGGTCTGTGATATAATTCGTATATTCGTATACCGTATATATATAATATATAAGCTTATATATATTATATATACTTATATAACTTCCTACATACACTGCATATATATATATATATATATATATATATATACATTATACAGCATAAGCTTATATACAGGGTGCGCCAAAAAAACGGCCCCCTAGGCAAAATTCCAATATTTTGG
>JAQFYQ010002471.1:0-11656 GCA_034694885.1 Buchholzia appendiculata
AGTTGTTGAATATGGTTCTTTTCATCTGTCTTGGGCAGTGTGGGTTTATGGTTAGTTCATGGAGTGGGTGTGTGTGGAGTTGTGCTTTTTGTCTGAGTTGAGAGGCATGGAGCTTGAGGTAGTTTACATTGTTACCGGTATATATTATGCAGAACTCTTTTTTGAGGGGCTATTTTTATGTATTATTGGTTGGCTAATATAATCAATGAGTAGCCTAGATCTGATTTTGCTTAGATGCTGATAGTCGTCAAAGTTGGTGTTTGTTGATAAAAGGTAGTTTTCCTGATGGAGTTTTTCACTAAATTATTTAGATCATAATGAAACTATCCAATTTGCCATCAGTTAAAGGTTTCTTCCAGTTTGCCATCAGTGAATAGATTCTTCCACTTTGCCATCAGTGAATGAATTCTTCCACTTTGCTATCAGTGAATTGATTGATGCTCTTCCAAGGCCTCTAGTTGTTGCAAATTGGGTTATTTTTCAGTACTACAATACCGTTTTAAAAAGAGTACACAAAGCTCAAGAAATTTAATAACATTACAAATCTTATTAAGCAAGCAATAAGCAATCTCAGGAATAATGTTTAATGCAGCAGAATTCTGTGCTCACTCTGTCTACAAATCAGTAAGCAAGAGGACAGACTACCTCACGAAGCGAAATGCCTAGCTGCCCAACTTTTTAATGAAAATTCCTCTTTTTTATCTAGTGACATCAAGCGTAAGATTGATCCTAGATAATTTCGCAACCTATCTCTTCGTTCTGTAATGAACATGAAAGAAAATGGAGCTCATCTAGCTGTCTGTTCAGAAGTGAGAACTACTAGGCCTATCTCTTTGGACTCCAGGCTAATTATGTTGTGATTCCAGCCTAGCTGTAAGAGATGGACATTATGAATGGGGTGAAGGAAAAGTAAGTTTTGATTTCAATTTGTGAGGACGCATTGGAATAATTGTGGAAGAAGATTAAAGAGCATGGTTGATGATAGGAAAGCATGAAGAGTTTATTTTCAAGGAACTGCTGGAAGGCAGAGGATTAACGATGATATATTTTGTATACATGTCTCTAGGCTTGGTTGAATCCGACTTCTCATATGACCACGGAGCAACTGAATATCTTCATGAATTGAAAGCTGAGGTGAAACTTCTCAAGTCAGACCCAGCAGATGCTAGGTGATTATTGCTTGATTTTTGTTATTGTTGTTATTGTGTTTGTTTTGAGCCAATTGGTGTGCGAATTTAGAATAGATCAACATGCCGCTCATTTTGAATGACTATAGTGCTAATTGTAGACAATACAAGACTGGACGATGAATGACGATGATGTGTAAATCTTGAGAATGTGGTCAATCTCGTAGATTTATTTTAAAATGTCTACAGGTTTTCTTCTAGTGTAATTGCTGAAGTTATTGTTTTGTGGATTTTACGGATTCTCCAGTTGATGTGCTGATTTGAAGCGAATCAGTCCCAGGAGAGGCTAGAAAAGTAGAAATAGAGTGTATAATCTTGGGTATTTTGTGTAAATTTCTGCTATTCTCATGTGAAGAATGAAAATTGAGTTAATTTTATTCTTTAATTTTTGAATATTTTTGCAAATGTATACGACAGAAGCTTATTCACATTTTATTTAACACTATTAAAGTATATGTTTAATGTGTAAGAAATTTGTAAATTATATTATACCGTTTATGTAATCATATTGCGCTAGTGATATATTGGTTAATAAAGTACTATTCTTGAGCAGTAATAGGAGGCTATGCGTACCATTGCATGCTTGTAGGGAGAAGATTCCTGTGGACTGGTTGCAGAGAAAGTTTAGAGACATCGGTCTGGACGTCTATGCTCAAAACTACTCTGTCAATATACCGTTTCAGTCTGCATCTAGCAGCTCTGGGGTAAACAACGGTTTTGTCATATACCTAATTGAATTATATTATATCTAGTAGAATCATATTCTGCTCTTTATTCTTTTCATTGTGGTGGGGTTATCTAGCTTGTGCATGCCACTACTACTGAATCAAAGATTTAGATTAACTTTCTGTGCGAAAGAGAAAATCATCTCATTCCTGGGACGGGTTGGCATCAGAAACGGCATGCAGTCGTAATGTTCACCCGTGATGAATCCCCAGGGTCACTAAGTAAAGACTATGCCTTTGATCAGAACGAACATCTGGCGAAAGCGAATGGTAGGCTATAAAATGGGCGATGATGATGAATTCTAACTTGAATCTAACTTTGTGTATATCTGGCTGCATCTATTGATAATATTAGTTAGGCCTATTGAAAGCAAATTGTGAAGCATGCTTCTTATGTTATTGTGAATGATTACAATTATTAGCTTCAGCGATATGCCAAAAGATAATTATTGCATGTTGTGTTGGTATGTGACCATCAGGATGAAGAATTTTATCGTAGACTTGTTCCTGCAGTGCACTTGGATATTTGTAACAGATTTAAGCATGATTTGCTTTAGAGCTATGTTTTAGACCCTGAGAATAGTATTTTTGTACGCTTATCTGTATCACATTTGTAGAAACTGTGTTAGTTACACAAGTCAACCAGGTATTGAATGATAATGCAGATTCAGGATGTACACATTGACTATTTAGATAAGAAAAATTGTATTCGTGTTTAAATCAATGCATGTATATTTTTTTATTTTGTAACAATTAATGTATGCTTGTAATGTTGCAGTCATACAGCAGTCAGAATATGTACGGCATATTGAGAGCTCCGAGATCTAGCAGTACCGAGGCGCTCGTTATCTCGGCTCCGTTCAGGATGGAGTCTGGTCGTGACGGTTCCCTCGGTGGAATAGCTCTACTGCTGGGTCTGGCGTCTGCTTTCAGAAGTATGACATTGTTATTCTTCTTGAATTTGTTAATATTGTTATGGTTATTTTTCATCAATTTAATGTAATATGTTATATGCTGAATTAAAATAACTTCTCTAAATTATGTCGATATGCAATGTTTCATTAATTCACTTAAAATTGTCATGAACTCAATGGGTTAACAGTTACAAATATCTGTTTAATTTGCTGAGAATGCACATGATCTGTGGAGAGAGAAATATCTGTTGTTGTAGACGCCTTACTCTTGCTTACTAGGAAAAACTGATGCAACATGTTGATGATGATGATAATAACTAATGATTAACTTGTACACAAATTGGGAATCTCGATTTGCTGCATGCTTTATGTATGTTCTCATGTAAATGTTTGTGTGTTTAGCATTTTTAACAATACGTATAAATGTGATTGTGAAAGTTTTTATAGCATATTTAAGTGGTTTGCTGATGATAAAGTTGAACTTTTGCTTATTGTGAGATCTCAAATTGAGCAAGTTCATTGAACAATGCTGTAACAGTACATTATCGTCAGAAACTGCATGATTATAAGATGCTACATTTCGCCAGATACAATGCTACAAACATTTTCTACATGTTTCCAACGTGGAGTTGAGCGCTTGAACATAAGATATCCTTATGGCTATAATTAGTATAGCTTGAAGAACTTTTCGACTTGCTTTTGTTTGCCATTATAATGCAAGATTTGTTATGTTTTTTGAAATTATGTAGGATATAATTGCTGAGATTTGTTTACTTGTAGGACTTATTTCCTCTTCTTTATTTGCTTTCATGTAGGTCATACTTTCTGTCATGTGTTTCTCTCCTTGTAGGGCACACCTACTGGGCAAAGGACATCATATTCTTGATAACGAGCAACGAAGAGATGGGAATGCAAGCATGGCTGTCGGCATACCATCACTTGCATACAGACAGTAGGTTTACTGTCTACGTGTTGCTGTCTGTTTGGTCTCCACATCATCATCATCACCCGTTTAGAGTCACTATTATTTACTTTACCAGGATGTCAGTGCTGATCGCAGGTACAAACTGTCGTCTGTTTGTCCCTGAGGGCTTATTATGGCTGGATTTTCTATAATCTCATACCATGCCAACCTGTACTGAGAATGGGGAAGAAATAGAGCAACTTCTTAGCAGTTTTTGTCTGAGTGATTTCGTATCTCTCACACACTTAGATTTATTTGGAAGTGCATGACTACTGGTGGTTAGTCTGATAGCTCAGGCTCTTCAGTAGACTTGGCAAGTTCTGAACATGACGAGCAGCTAGTTTGATTATGTGATAAGATTCCAAGAGACTGAATCGACTTTCAAATATTTGTTTCTCTACTGGCTGTATGAATAGCGATCTTGACCTGCTCAGTTGCATTTTGTTTTCATGGCATATAACTGAATTCATTTAAAATAGAATGATGACGATGATGCCGATAATGATGATGATGATAATGATTGTCGATGTTAGACATCGAGGCTGGCGAGTTGTTCGGGCGGTCCGGAGCGATTCAGGCTGCGATTAACTTTGAGCTGAGTCAGTCGACGGTAAATCTAATGGACGTAAAGGTTGAAGGTCTGAACGGGCAGTTGCCTAACCTTGACCTCGTCAACACGGCTGTGAGGCTGTGCAGAAGAGAGAACATCATGCCTGCCTTGCACGGACGGGTTAGTGCAGATTTGCAACATTTCATCTGTTCTCACATCTGGTGTATCAATAATGTTCTATAATGCTATTTGATGATTGCACTCATCATTGTCTATGTGTTTGTGGCACAGCTTGACTGATTTTGTCTCTTGAATGCAGTCGTCTGTTCTTCATTAGATTTTACGATATTTTAGTGATAATTTAATTGTTATTGGCACACTGAGCCTTGTGGGCTATTGTCTAGAAACTTCTTTCTGCTTGACTAGCAGCTAAGTATCATATAACTATTTTGTGCTTTTGTCTGTCGTCGATTGTGCTCACTGTTGTCTAATTGAAATCTGATACAGTAGAAATTTCTCAGATGCATCAGCGTCTAGATGTGTTTACCTGCCATCTTTCACGATGGCATGTAATCATGCAGTGTGTGTGGTTGTTAAGCTGGATTATAATAATCCTGCTACTTTAATCAAGAAAAAATATTTGAAACAAATTCCTTCTATAATTTGTTTTTCCATCTAACCAAAACTAACTTGAACACTTTTTTGCCCTAAGTCGGGCATGTCGTCTTACAGAGAAGAGACCCGGGGGAGGGTAATATCCAAATATGGTACAGGCCTAATTAATGGATGGCCCGTAAATAGAACTGAATTGTAGGAGTTGGAACTCTGTGAACCGACGAAAATTTGTTCTCAATGCGTTGAAACTAACTTTTGTTGAAAAAGAAGCTAGCCTTTGAGATTATTCTGCTGATGCTAAAGTTGTGAATGATGATGAATTAAATGTATGTAAAACTTGTGGTTTGATTTCTGTGGTTATAGACGGACTACTGGTCGAGCGAATCGTGGGATGGCTACCTGCACTCGTTGCAGACAATGCTGGAGATGATGTGGACCTTGGCGTCAGGAATGCCATCGGCCAATCACGGCCTGTTTCACCGCTACAACATCGAAGCAGTCACACTGCAGGGTATCAAACTCAAGAACGTCCGACCAACTTATGGCTTCCCTGAGATGGGCAGGTCAGTCCTGTCATATGTTTCTTTCTGTATACTGCTGTCTTTTGTTTTATATTGCGTTTATGAAAGTAAATGCAACATTTGCAAATATTAGTCTATCGACTATTCAGTTAACTCCTAGTGTTTTTTCAAGCGGAAGGCAGCAATTATGTAGCAGTATTGTTTAAAGTTGTATTATTGTTTGTTATTTAATTGATTAGTTGTCATGTTGTGATGATTGATTGTGTGGTAAAAGAGCCAGAGGACGACCAAGATTTGCGTGAACAGATGATATCATAGGTTGATCATAACTAGTGATATGCGAGATGGTCAACTGAAGATAGAAAAGATGGAAATCCATAGTAGTCAACCTTCTTACCTTCGTAAATGTTACCGCTTACATGATTGTGATTATATTTAACTGCAGGTATGTGTGTGGACAGTTCCCTCAGCCAGTCCTTGTTTACAGTCCAAGTCCAGACAGTTCCCACTGGCCAGACATGATATCGTGGCTTCTAGATGGTACTCACTGGTCGCATGCTGTTAGTTATAATATCATGCTGTCAGGACCACAAACTGTGTGCTGTGTAGAGTAATTGAGGGAATAATGAGAAGCCTGAACAACCTGCTGGAACGCTTTCACCAGTCGTTCTTCTTCTACCTCTTGCCCGCCACAGAGCGATACGTCTCTTTGGGAGTCTACCTTCCTCCTTTTGGTGTCCTCTGCCTCCCAGTCATCATCAAAATATCCTTTTTCACACAGAGCGGCTTGATCCGCTTGTTGTGCTTAATCTTAGATCAGTTGTTGATTTACGGTTATAATTATTATGGTTTTCACCGGGTTTGCGTAATGTTATAACTGATTAGTTTGTTTTTGATTTCTGTGTGCATATTTATTTTGATTAGTTTATTTTATAAATGATATATTACAAGAACATGTTGTGCATCTAGCAGTGAATGTTGGACTTGACACAGCATGTCAGTAGCATCAAATTGCTAAACGCGAGTAGGATCAAATTCACTAAGGGACATACAGTTGGATTTGATATGCTGTGTAGCTGTATCCGGTGATAGGTTAAATTTAATATTAGTTAAACCTACACAATATTACACAGCACCATATAAGCCTAATATTGTATTCTGGTATGATTAGTAAGATTAAAACAGCATAGAATTAGTGAAAATCTCCATTGTCGAAACATCTGTTGTCAGAACATATCCATATTATGCTGAGACATTGACTGTTTAATTCATATGTTGACTGAAGGCCTGGTTTTTTATTTTGTACTATTTTGAGCACTGAATTGAGACCTCCAAAATTGAGATGAAAAATGTTGTGTAACAACTTTGACTGACTACTAGCCACGCCCTGGCACTGTGGATTGGATTCAGCCTGGCGGGCAAGAAAACATCGGACGATTCAAGTCAGGCTGCGGAAACATCTTCACAAGATAAAGAGTCCAAAGAAGACAAGACTTCAGTGGGTGATGAGAAAAAAGGTGACAAAACTGCAAAAGGTGACGAGAAAAAAGGTGACAAAACTGCAAAAGGTGAAGAGAAAAAAGGAGGTACATCTTCACAGGATGTCAAGAAGAAAGAAAACAAATCTTCTCAGGGCGATGAACAGAAAGAACAAGGAACAGAACAGCGGGATCCAGACGTATGTAGATGTGTTTTCCATAAACTTCATTTAGTAATAAATTTATTTATATTAATTTTTTACTTTTTACTATTTTTGTCTGGCTGTAGTTGTGTTAAATATTTCTTGTAGCCGAATACTCATTTGATGAAATGCTTAAAGTTTTCTGACAAGCAACATTAATATTAATTGATCCAAATTTGTCATGAATTTTAAGTTATTGAACCGGTTTGTGGAACTGTGTGGCAATGAACTATGTGTTTACTCTTTCTTGTTTATAAAGTATCAAATGAAATAATGCTTGCAAAATAATCTATATTAAAAAATAATCATTATTTCTTGGGTTTGATTTTTTGCAATTTTCATTTTGTGCTGCAATGCATTATGAGTGAAAAGTTTAGATTATTATACTTTATCTTATTTATACTTATCCTACTTTTGTTTGATTTAACTGCTTTTTTTATTCATGGTAATCAAATAGTCATACTATTGATTGGTGTAACGTACATAGCTCTTTTTAAGGTAAACCTCTGTGAAAAAATCGATTAAACTTGACCTTGAGATAGAAAAATTGATGATTTGTATAGTATTGTTTCTTATTTAAGTGCTGTGTTCAATTTCTTACATTTTTGCTTGTTTTAGTATTTAATATTTTCATGGTTTGTCACCTTGGACAATAGACCCACCATGTTTCTCTTATGCGCCAGACAGGCATCGAGTTTTCATGTCAGGAAGGGCATCCTGCTGTCAAACTTTGCTTGAATCAAATTCCAAAATGTCATACTATGCTCTGCAGTGTATAATCACGGTGAATAATAATTCTCCAATTAAATACAGAGGGAAACGTCCGTATTTAAAGGTTCAGCCCACTTTAATGGACCCCAGTGCTAATTATAGACTATTCCTGTTTGCACGTTAAACATCGATGATGATAGAGAGATTACTATTTTGCACTTTTTCTTTGTGTTCCAGGCGGATTCTAAATCCTTGCTCTATCTTCTCTCACATCTGCCGTATTTCCTGATGCCTCTGTTCTTTGGACTCTTGGCATTTTATGGTCCTCAGTTCTTCATCAGTACTGCCAAGTCGATGCATCTCACTCCTCAGGCTGGAATGGCGATCGGTTTGCTAGCCGTTCACTTCGCTGTACTCTCCTCACCGGTGTTCCTTCGCTGGTGGGTATTCAGTGACTCATTTTTTTACTTGATTATCTCGTTTGTTGTTATATTAATCGGTTTGCTCTTTATTTTGTGTGCTCATTAGTTTTTATCGTATGTTGTAAGGAGATATCATGTGCAGGGCTAATTTTTACTCTTGAAAATAGGCATAGAGTCAGGACTACTTTCGTTGATTCTTTATTTTTTATTTAGTATTTACATAGCGTTTAATTTTGAAGAAGGTGTAATGCTGAGACACTACTGTCATTATTTATTTTTAGTGTTGCTAAATAAGGCATAATGTTTCAAAATTTAATTATAGTAGTTATAGTTACATCAATGAAAATGATTACAAGTATTTGAATTAATTTTGACCAAAAGCCAGAAGTGCAAATGCGTCTAAAGTCAGCCAAACTGAATAGCATATGAGATGTTTAATTTAAAATTTGAATTGTGTTGTTTATTCAGGATTATACTTCAATGGAATGTCGTATTTTATTATCGATCGTTTGAACACGTTGAAATTGGTTTCAGTTCGTGATCATTGTCTAAAACAAAACTTCAAATATTTGTATTCAAAGGTGCAATTGATTATATGTGTACAGTTTTGCATGTTTTAGTCGGAAGACAAATTCCTCGCTAATCTTTCCTTGTCTGTTTCTATGTACAGGAAGTTGAAAGGAATAGGAAAGCGTGAGAAGCTGTGGCCTAAGCCTGACGTCAGAGTGTTGAAATGTTTTGCACTGCTGATGCTTGGCATCGCGCTTGGAGTCACTTCCGTGTTGAACATCTCTCTGTCTTTCTTTGTCGCTGTGCTTTGGGTTCCCGTCGCCCTTCTCGTCTCGCCCTCGCGAAGCAGGTTAGACCATGATCATGGCTAGTTAGATCTTGATCATAGCTGGTTAGACCTTGATCATAGCAGGTTTGATCTTGATCATAGCAGATTAGATCTTGATCATAGCAGGTTAGATCTTGATCATAGCAGGTTAGATCTTGATCTTAGCAGGTTAGATCTTGATCTTAGCGGGTGAGACCTTGATCTTAGCTGGTGACGTGGTCATATCAAAGTTGTAAGTTGCAGTGGACATCATACGAGATGTATCTTCTATTGAGCCATTAGAGTTGTCTTTAAAGTATAGATTGAACTCGGTTGATTATCATTCTTATATGGTTCATCATCACCCTTTTATAGTCTACTATTGACTTTTGCAAGGATGTCTTGTTTTTGCTCAAATTGTATGTCTTCACATTTCCTTTCAAAATGTAATTTAGGGTTAGCATAAATGACTAAGCATGAAGTAATAATTTCTTTTCGGCTATTTTGTTAATGAGTTATTTGTTAATGGTTTTTACAAATAACTTATTGTTATTTTTATATGAAGTCATTAGTGTTTTGATGGACAGTTGAATTAGTGGAGCTGTTTTGCTTGCAGACTGTGGCGGTTGTTTCTCTACCTGATACTGATCATTGTGTCACCGTTGGGCCTTGCGTGCATCGCAGCCGTGGTGCGTCAGACTGTTTTCTCCTCCTCCTCTTCCTCTAGTCAGCTCGCTGTGGGTGATTGGATGTCATCGGTCTGGGAGGAGGTCGGCAAAGGATTGTACGACCTTGTCGTTCAGTCGGAACTGTTGGACAACTGGACGTACAGTCTCATGACCTTGACTTTGCTGCCGGACTGGGTCTTGTTCACCTTGATCGTTTCCTCTGATCCTCCCGATCCCATCGCTGTTTAGTGTTTGTGTGCATGGAGTGGAATAGGAGAGTTGTAAGGAAGGCATTCCAGTATGTAAAGAGAAGAACTTGCTTCTGTAGGCTGAACAGTGAATTGAACAATGTCTGTGATCTCAGAATTTTTTAAAAGCGTAACAAAGTTAGTCAAACATTATTATTAGTTTGTTGTTAGGCTGCAGCAGCCATGCTCATTCAACTCCTACTCTACAATTATTGTTCATGTTATGTATTGGTTTGTTGCATGACATTTCTTTGACTTCACAATATCTATTAAACATGATTTATACTCTGACAGACTTTTTATTTCAGTGCATGATTCAGAGTGAAGAGCGTCAGGAGCTATTAGTCACTGCTAGTGATACATAGTTCATACACAGACAATTGACTGAAAAAGAACGGTTGTTTGAAGAAAATTAATATATTGACAGATTAAACATTGAATTATATCTGCCTGTAATTATGTGCATGATTTTTTTAGTTTACAATTATTTTTCTTTGCAGATTGTTGTCAATTTATCATCTTTTTAGTTAATTTGAAGCCAAAACAAATGTGCTGATATAAATAAATAGGTACAAAATATTCATAGATGTGTCTGATGTACAATGAGTATGGAGGTCGGTCTCTGATAATATTATCAGATTACAAAATATCTCCTTCAGACAGACAAAGTGCTGCAGTTGCTAAAAAGTATAATTTGACTAACTAGGTTTAATTTAGTGGTTTAAACAGTTGCTATTTATAGAATATGATCACTTTGTTTCTTGCTAAGCAGCTATGAATATTCAGCATTGATGAATTGCAGCATTGATATTTCAATATATCTTGTAACAGTTGTAACCAACATTGAATTTACTTCTATGTTTTTGAAATTATAATTTGCGTGTTTAGTATTAAACTGTACTCCCATTGATTTCTGTTTATCCCAGTTCTGAGTGGGATATCATAGAGAGTAAAGTCTGAAGAGCCTTGATGTTATGATTGTAAACATCTTCAGAGTGTAGAACGTTTTCTTGATTTGTACTCGTTTGTTATTATTGTATTAAATGTTTCTAGTTATGTCTGAAAGAGTATTTTTTCATTTTGACAAAATTTTTAAAATGTGAATGCTCTTTTATTAAGTGTTATTAACTGTATACTTTATGTGTACTTTATTTTCATAATATTTTCGTCTGTTTTTTTATTATTCCATTTTTTTAGTTTTCTTGCGTATTGCTTTGGTAATGGCTTAATGTGAACGTTTAAAAATGATAGACAATATGTACATCAAACCTGCAAGCTAAACCAATTTAACCCTTTATGCAGGTTTAAAATGTTACTTTTCGTAATTGTAGCTGGATGAGCTGACAGAAAGGTTGATGATATACTGAATTAAAATCCAAAATAGAGACAAATTATAGATGGCAAAATTTGGAAGCTATGGATCTGCCTAATTGACTAAATTGCAAGAAACAGGTTACTACATTATGTATAGAATTTTATTTACTAGTTAGTAAACGCTTTACTACATGTATATATAATATATATGCTTCCTTCCAATTTTATTTAGTACACCAGGTCCAGTGGTCGAATTATAAAAATTCTTTCGGGGGGGCCCAAAAATATGGCGAGCGTTAGCGAGCCTAAAAATTTTTTT
>JAQFYQ010002472.1:0-11653 GCA_034694885.1 Buchholzia appendiculata
GTAGCCACTAGCCACGACTAGTCATTTGATCAGTCTCACCGTGTAGCCACTAGCCCCGACTAGTCATTTGACTAGTCGTTTGACGAATCTCACCGTGTAGCCACCCCATTAGGGGGAAAACAAAAAGGACTTTGATAACAATGAATCTGGATGTTCAATTTGGTGGTATAAATGAGAATCGGCACTAAAATACGAATGGCACTGTGATATTTGCTGTGGTGTCGTTAGGCACCCTTAAGCTCCATTAAATCCGCAGAAACGGAAGATAATGTAGCTCATTTCATTTCTGTGTGATGTGTGCAGGTCGAGGAGCAAAGATCCCCATGAGCACTCGCTAGCAATGAGAGTCTCACTCAAGCATACGCACAATCATGCCACACTCAGTGGCGACCCCTCGTGTCGCCGCCGGCCCGTGTCTACCGACATCAGGCAGAAGTTCATGAGTATGTACAATGCAGGCGTGACTCCATCCAGAGCTCTTAGGCTGCACAAACAGGACGTAGAACATAACGCCTTCCATGAGGAAAGTTCTGCCGACCGTGTGCCAGACTTGAACTGGTGTTACCGCTTGTTCCGTAAGATGAAAGGATCGAAGAGACCTGGGTTTACACAATCACAGCCTCGTTGTGCTCAGTCTGTCAGTGTGACGTCAGAGAGGGTTGATACCGTAGAAGCCTGCCTGCAGGATTGGACAGCGATGCTCTGTCAGCGCATGCGACGAAGGCCGTCCGAGTTAGTACCTGCCATCGAACAATTTCTCGACTGCATTTGTTTGTTTAAAGACGATGGTAATCTTGCAGATGCACTGATTGGTTTCAATAGAACAGTTGCTGGCTGTAGTAGCGGTTATAATGCCGTTAGTAACAGCACACCTTACTTAAGTGATATAACTTGGAGTGATTCAACAAGAGATGGTTTGACTGAGCAGGGTTTACCTTTGAAAAGTAAATTAACTGACGATGTTGGTGTTGCGAAAGGCCGTAGTGGGCCTGAGATGAAGGATCTACAGAGCACAAGCAAGAATGAACTCGAGTATTCAACTTGTACATCAACTCGGTTGAGCAAGTACGAGTCACCACCAGGAGTCATCTTGCCTCCAACCTCCCGAACAGAGCTCCCACCTGGTTCCACCACTTTTGACCAGACACTTTGCACGCATTCTTCTCAACAGCAAGATTTAAAGCTCCGCTGTCGAGTTTACCTTGATGGAAGCCAAATATGTAATTAATGTTTATGTAATTAAAATATGTAATTTATGTCTAATATTTATTTATTAGTCCGTGTGATATTTAAATTAAAAATCTTCCAGTACCATTTTCATACCAAATTGTATGGTCTGCATAATAGGTTAGATTTCTGGTCCTATTATGGTTCCAGCTCCATTGAACTCGACTCTATATGTAGGGCCATTTTTTATTTTATATTTTAGAGCGACTCAAAACGACCCCATAAGCAAATTCCTTTATCTTAGTAATGTGTGTGAATTTTTAATTACAAGTTTTCTTCCTTTTCCAATTTTGTGACATGTGTGCTTATTCAATAGCAGTCCTCGGGTACATGCCAATGATCCAGTTATCACAGGCACTGCCTGTGATAACTAGCAAAAATGCCAATGAATGGAAAGGGCCAGGAGATAAAATTTCTGACGAGTTGGCAGATGAAAATTGTCTGAGGAGTGGTGCAACAATGTAGAATAGTGGCAGTTTCCAAAAACTGAACTTAGATTGGAGGGAGGGGAGTTAGGTAGTCCTGTGATTACGTTCATACCAGTTAGACGACAGCTTGAGAAAACAGGATATGCAAAATAAAACACTGGCAGTGGTCCGAGTTGTCTGTCGAGTTTAAAAACCAAAAAAATCAAGAAATAATGTAGCTGTTCATAGAATCAGATGAATATAACACAGTTCAACAAATATAGTTCTGATCATTGAAATGCAGACAGTAACCAAGATGTGGATGATTGCAGATTGTCTTCATAAACTACTACACACAGTAGACATTAAAGTTATGAGCATAGCTATTATTCAATTAGTTCACATTGTTTTTGTTTCTATATTGGAGTATTACCTACAGCTGCTGCACATAGCCATCAATAAAGATGCTTTGTATTTGTGCAATTAGAGAATGCGACTAGAACAACTTTCGACAACATTTACTAAAAACTTGAGGATCCTCAGTTTCATGCCTGTGTTTCCGTATAGGCTATATTTGAATATTTGACAAAGCCAGAAAATAAACATTTTATACAAGTCTGGCATCAGTTGCACATCATCAGCTTAGAGGAAATACATCACGTTCAAATTTTGTTTTACTTTGCAACCGACTATATTCAGATATACTAATGAATACTATCGACAGATCTTGTGCCACAAAAAACAGATTTGCATCGTCTTTGAGCAGTTTAATCTTATATTGTAGTAATGTAGTTGAACAACTCGTCACATGAATTCATTCTATGAGATTGTCAGTAGTACAGCCTTTATGTGTACCAGGCATTGAGTAATAGTTTATTATTAAAACATATGGCAAGGGTCAGGTATTGAAACCTGAAGCAGTACACAATTACAGCAATATCCTCCGTAGTGAAATGTCTATCAGCCATATCCTATGCAACCGTAACTGCCTTTGTTACAGAAGTCTGGGTGACAAAAAACAAAGGTATATCATTAAGTCTACAAATAACTAACATTCAACTATTTACATCTTTTTTCATGATGGCTTTCAACATAACAAAATGGCAGAAAACACAACAGAAAATGTATAGCAAGCTTCACTGGGGGTCAAACAAATGTAACAGTGTGTATAACTTAATACACTCAAGCAAATAAAGAAATTTTTCTGCTGTTGCAATTCATTTATCGGAACTTTCACTAAAGCGATACTTGTGCTTCAGTGCAAATCGTTGCTTTATCTTGGCTGCAAATTTCTGTCGAACACTTATGGTGGCCGTCCACGAGTTTCCCATGAACAGCACTAGAAATATTGCAGCCGATATAGGAACCTGGAAAAAATAAAATAGCGGCATCACTGCTAGTAAACAGGACACTATATTTACTACTTTGAACAGTGTTACCAATAATACGGAAAAAAATAGAAAAACAACGACTTTAAACGGTTAATCCTATCACAACGTGCCTTCTCACATACTCTTCTGATCATAATAAACTATCAAAGATTGCCATGGAGAATAAGATCTATAGGTTAACATGATGTTTAGCATGATGTACAGGGCAAAAAGGGGCAAAAGTCAGACCAGTGGCCACAGTTTCATTTCATTTTGGAGGGATTTTTGGTCGTCCAAAAATTTTCAACAAACTTTTTGGTTTTAGAGGGTGGGGACCAGGGTTTTTCTAACAAGCGGGATAGAGGAAGAATGGCAGCGACCAAAAACATGCATCATTTTAAGAACAAATTTCATTTGGGGTTGAACGTAAACAAACGCCTTCAAATCTAGTGCTGCTAAAAGCGTTAGAAAGTAACGAAGTGTGGAGATATTCTTACCTGCCATTCTGTACAGTCGGGATGGAAGGCAAGACTATAGAGAGTATATGCATTGTACAACTGGAACAACTGCAACAGACAAAACGTAGCAAAAATAACCGGACAAGGTATCAAAGTGCAACAGAAATAGCAAACGGCTATAAAAATTGTCACAAATAATTTCAACATTTTCATTTCTAGAATATGCATCACGCAAAGAAAATTTTAGCAATAGCACCATAATCAACAGTTTATCATCGTCATGACCGAGATTGTTCATTATTGGGTCAATAAAAGTGGGCTGGATGCTAGCAATGTTTCCCTTTATACTCAGGAGGGAATTCCTTTGCATGCTTACAGTGATTCAACTCTGCCAAGCATATACATATGACTTCATTATGAATTTCTATTGAAGCAAAGTATTAAAGCCGGATGTTCTTCCTGATGCCCACAGTCTTGCTACTAGCCTTGTTAAGCTCACAACGGAACATGTTCGGTCCATTGTAAAGCCCGACACCATTGGGTTAAAGAGTTCACACAAGGATTCGAGTTGTTACTCAAAAAATGCACATGGTACTGCTATTTTAAAATTAACAAATACCTATAACTCGCTACAGATTAAGACAACGAGCACTTACATATCCAAATATTAGCAGTGGCAACAGAAACGAGAGACCTTTCCACATCCACGACTGGAAACCCTCTGTAAATAAGTACACATCATCATCAGTAAACTTCATTACAAAGCATAAACAGTATAACTCCTAATTAACGTAAAATAGGCCATAAAAATATCATATCACTGTCATTTTGAACGTGAATGAAACACAGAATAACGACAAAATTCCACATTGATACCCTTAGTATTCCAGTGAGCGAACATGCGCAAGGGAACACGAATAAAAATCTGACATTACTCCCTCTCACTACAATATAGGATATATAGCTGCACTTGCTATAGCACACCAACTCTTGCATAAATCAATTACATCAAGGATAAATTTATCCAGCACAGAGCCATAATTATGCAGCATTGTAAGAATGATTGATTAGGGAAGAAGGTAATTGCCCTTGCTAGGGGTAAACAACATATTTTTGGTCCTCACCCTGTTAAAACTTCAACTCTCTATGGACATGCAATATGAAAAATCGTTGGCTGTGACCAGAGCAAAGGCACCCGACGCGCTCGTGGACCTGGCACAAAATCCCTGTGGGGAATCTGCTCTCATTTCCCAACATTCCCAGTAAAGGTTCTTGCTAGTCATGGGGCAAAATTGACTTTTGTCACTGTACCTCTGCCAGAAACATTTCCCTCCCTTCTTCGCAAACTACAATAATAATGTCACAGCTGACCGACTGTTAGATCCATTGATCTTTTCTCTCCCAACGATCTCAGTCGATACAACGTCCCGCTCTGATAGTAATACTGGACACCTTGCACGAATGCTGCACAACACAAAGCAATTGTGCACATAATACTGGATATCTTGCACAACTGTTTCAATAAAGTAAAACAACGACACCTGAAGTGATCACAAATATAATGTCTGAAAATGTTGTACTAACGAATATAACCCCGCTTCGACATCAAACTTATTCAGTAATATTCAAAATTTGACATAAACAATTCTGTACTAAATTCATTAGCAAAGTTCAGTCGTCAATTTAGTAATCGTTTCAGTGCACTATAAGAAGAAATGTACACATTATATTCGCTTATTCAATTTTACATTAATTAGTTTCATTAACTAAAATTTATATTAGATTGTAAAGTTATTAAAGTACCGCGAATAACATCATAACAAGCTCTAAAGAAATATTCCGCTAAAAAAACAACTACACCAAGGATGCATTTGCTTTGCAAAGATTCTTGCACAGCAGAGTGATCTTCCATCTCATTCAACCTTGCACTAAATAACCATTATATTTTTTATAGAATGCATTTATACTTTATATAGTGCACAGACATACATTTTTATTGGCAAGTTTCTTGGATGCTGGTTAATAAGGTCAACGGTTACTTGCAACGGTCTACTTGACATCGCAATCGGGCTTACACATTCAATCCACGCCTGTCGCTTGATTATGAATAAAAGTGAACAACAAATTCAAGACATGCAGCCTTGTGTCGAGTGAGCTGTGTGATTTCTGACTGCTCGGACTATGTTTCACACTGTTAAATCTTTCTCACTAATCACTTCGCTAGGCTGCAATCAGCCAAAGGATATTGCAATTGATAAAGAAATAATCCAGATAACTACTATTGATAAAGTAATCAAAATCAATAGCTCTGATCTATCTCTGTACATTGTGCATGTACTCACTCAGATATATGGAGAAGAGGTAAAACTGAGTGCGGAATTCATGATATGTAAACCCATCAGGCCTGAAAAAGAAACACACATTAACAACTTGAATACCAACAACAAAACCACTAAGATGATGATGTACAGTGATTGGTTTAATTCATATCAATTATGTAACTTCCCATATGTTTAGAGTTACAGGTTATCACATATATGAATAGTGCTAGCCATTATCACAGTGCCAGATTGCTATAAACAAGATTGTTTTCAGAATTAATTGTTTTTGTTTTATGATCAGATTACACATTACACAATTCGCAGACTGTCAATGAGACAGTCACTGTAAAAGAATTGGTTCAATTTAGTCTAACAGATCTTTAATTAAGTGATCGGCAGTCAACCTGAATACGTGAAAGCTGAACCGTCAACCTTCCAAAGCTCTGGCGTGCAGTGGATGGAGAAGACAAATTAATGCGGATAAGGACAGCCCTGGGATTGGCAGCTATTAACTGCCGCAGGTCACACGTGCTTGGTGTACATTGAGGTAACAATCAACACATACCTGTAATAATAATGTTAAATAAAGCTGAAACAACAACATACCATATGAGGAAGATGCCAGCTGCAACTGTTGAAATGAAGTGATGAGTGATCCACCAGCCTTTGATTCTGTATAAAACAACGAGAGCAACAACTCTATCCTAACAAGTTTTGCATTGATGAACACAGGACATATTGATATATTTCCACTGAATACCTAAAAGTAATCAATACAGCATAAGATTAGATCAGTAAATGACATTTCTTCTGAAAGACTGAATACTCCTGCACATAATTGGAAATGAAAATGGCTTAAGCTACTTAAAGAATTACAAGACTACACTATTTAAACTACACTATTTGGACAGATTGGCATCAATTTTCGGTGACAACAGTGATCGGAATAAGGCATGAAAGCTTCTGGATGTGGAAGGGCAAAGAAGCAAAACAGAAGGAGTTAGACTTGAATCAATAAGGAAAAATCAATTAGATAAGGAAAAATAGGGACAAGGTGCGAAGAATGAATCTGACACTAATAAGTGGATAAGAGACATTGCCAGAGCGTCTAACTATATCCGACAAGCAAATTTGAAGCGAATGTTGATGATTATGCTATCACATAGTTGTTTAAAATTTACTCATTAGCAATAGATATTGGTAAAAAAGCTATATTGTTCAATGTTTACCTGGACCCATTGACCTTCAAGATGTGTTCGCGTATCGTAAGTGTACAGTAATACCATACAAGCAAGAACTGAAACATGGCATCCGTCACCCTACAACAATACCATACAAGCAAGAACTGAAACACGGCATCCGTCACCCTACAACAATACAACATAAGCAAGAACTGAAACACGGCATCCGTCACCCTACAACAATACCACACAAGCAAGAACTGAAACACACAGTGTTCGCTAAAATAAATAAAACAGGTCCACAACAAATTAATATCACTGGTAGAAGATGTTGTTCCCAGTGAAGTAGTTCATTACAGCATTCCTGCATGTGTGCGACAAGATGAGCAATGCGATTGTCGGTGTCAGGAAAGGCTCCAACTACAAAATATTTTAGTCACAGCCAACATGGCAAGGAGATGTGCTCAGTGCTATGTTGCTGCTCCCTTCGAAAAAGCTCTCGGCTACATTTAAATCTTGTCGATATCTGAACTTGGCTGACTTTGACTAGAATAAGTAAATGATGATGATTTATTGACTACAACTTCAATATAATCCACAGACTTGTCAAATAATGACAAAATGACCAGGGGTCAAAATCAGCATTCGGGGTTAGTTCCAGCTCCTCACCAATTTTACTATAGGGACATTGAACACCTATGCCATGGTGCTATAGGCACTGAATGCTCAGTGTGGACCCCGCTCCTATTTCAATCTACTTCAACCACTAGACATGACAATCAATTACACTCCACCTGGATAGAACAGATCTTACCTGGATAGAACAAATCTTACCTGGATAGAACAGATCTTACCTGGATAGAACAAATCTTACCTGGATAAAACAAATCTTACCTGGATAAAACAAATCTTACCTGGATAGAACAAATCTTACCTGGATAGAACAGATCTTACCTGGATAGAACAAATCTTACCTGGATAGAACAGATCTTATCTGGATAGAACAAATCTTACCTGGATAGATAAATCTTACCTGGATAGAACAAATCTTACCTGGATAGAACAGATCTTACCTAGATAGAACAGATCTTACCTGGACTTTATGACGAGCCATGTGATTAGTGCAGACAACAAGTTAACGATTGTCACGTACAGTTTGAACCTTTCGTAGTCTTCCTTGTACTTAAACCTGGTGTACAGAAAACAATTAAACTTTTCCTACATATAAACCTGATGTACAGAAAACAATTAAACTTTTCATAGTCTTCTTTCTACTTAAACCTGATGTACAAAAAAGAAAATCAAACTTTTCATAGTCTTCTCTGTACTTAAACTTGATGTACAGAAAAACAATTGAGCCCTTCATATGCTTCAATGTACAAGCTTAAACTTGAGTACACAACACAACTGAACCTCTCACAGTCCTCTATGTACTCAGACTTTACTACAATAACACAACTGAACTATTCATAGTCCTATCCTATGTACTTAGATTTGAGTACACTAACACAACTAAACCTTTCACATACAAACCTTTCTCATGATTCATAAACCTAATTCACAAAAACGTACAGCCTTTTGAACACAAAAGCTGTGATTCACCGTGCTAAGTTACAATCCAACTACTTAAGATTTATCTTAAACAATAAATGCTATGGATAGAAAGCTAAAAATGTTATTGTTATTGGTGAAGTGCACCTTCATTTACGTGTTAAAACTGTGCAGAGTATTATTTCTCAAGTCATCAGTAAACTGTAGTAATGAATGACAACTCACTTATCGTTCTTACTCAACAACGACACGTTCACCGATCCCAGCACGATCTTCAGGTATATGCTACACAACACACACATATTAACATATCTCAGCACGATCTTCAGGTATATGCTACACAATACACACAGATTAACAGATCCCAGCACGATCTTCAGGTATATGCTACACAAAACACACATACATTAACAGATCTCAGCACGATCTTCAGGTATATTCTACACAACACACAAACATTAACATATCTCAGCACTATCTTAAGGTATATGCTACACAACACACACCTCAACATTTCTCAGCACGATGTTGAGATATATGCTACGCAATACACACACAGTAATACATCCAAGGAATCTGATACAAAAACATTACGCTCAATAAACACTGAATGTCTTGAAAAAGTAGTAGTGCAAACTCAGACAAGCAACAACCACGCAAGATTTGATGTACAACCTGAAAACTTGGTATGATCAACTATAATGTGCAACACACTATATACACAACAAGGTACAAGATGAAATCCTTGGGGTATTTCAATCATCAACATTTGACGTCAGGTTTTCCTCGTCAAGGAGGGTTAGACATCTCCAACAATGACAATGTTCTCTATCTTGTAGGTAATACCATGTAGAGCCGAATGCCCTTCCTGACATCAATAGAATTCTCAGTGAAAACGCTGAAGATGGTAACCTTTTACTGTAAAGAAATAACATTCAAATTCAAGAGATACAATTCTACGCAGTTATACAGATACAATATCTCACCCATTTTCATGAGGAAGAACGTCCTCCAATTCTCTAAACTGGCCTTTGCGCTTCTCAATTTTTGCCTCGAGCTTTTGGATCTGGATCTTGTCGACAGCATTTTTGTCCGCTCTATTACAAACACATTTGCTCTATAACAACACATTTCACAAGAATTAAGAGACATTTGTTTCACATTTAATTAGCACTGGCAGCACTGAATTCGTATTATTTAACATTTAAATCAAAGTGAACAGCTATAAAAGGTTTTAAAATCAAAAATCTTCAAGATCTTAGTCTTAAGTACAATTCCACTAATTCTGTCTACCATATCAATCTCTCTATTATGCTAGTACTGACAATTTTGCAATAAAATCGGTTAGCCTACATAAAACATCATCACCAAATTACATTCAACTAAAGATCTGTTTACAATAATTATTCTAATCATATTTATAAGCATTTGTGGCCAGTAATATATGTAAACTTCAAAGTTAAAGAAAAAACAATGGCAGGTCAAATGAAACAATAATAAAAAATAATAAAAAACATGGATACTGGATGAGAGAAATTAACGTTGAGCCTTGCAAAGCTCTGAACGACAGTGGGTATACAAGAAAAATCAGGGAACAACCTACAATAAAAATGCAGCCATAATGAGCCCTCAGGGTCATCATGAGAGCAAATAGTAGAGTATAACTTAGGGGTAATGATGCTGAATCTACCCTGAAATTGAGATTTGCACCGTTCAGCGTTTGTAATTACTTGCAGCCACCGGACGTCACACGTTACAGTGAATTTAAGAAATAAATACTAACCAATGGTTAACCTTTCACACAACCAATCTCATTACTTATCTTTAACGCAGAGAACATACAGGTAATAGAGACTGCAATTATAATGTATCTAAATTAAACATATTAATTAGACCTATAGAGTAAAAACTGTAAATGACTGAGTGGACAAACTTTTTTATAGAATCCTGCAGTTGTTTGATGCGATAGCGTTGATGAGCAATGTCTGCAAGACATCTTCGCTGAACAGACTTGACGTCCTCCACTTTACGACAGTAGATCGCATGCTGCTCCTGAAACAACAAGTTATCATCATCATCATTGGTCTTCATCATCATCAAAATCCATCATAACATTCACCGAACAAAGGTTTAACAATCATCATCTTCATCATCATCTTTATCAGTATCTTCATCATTTCTGCCATCATCATCATCGTCCTCATCATCAGTCATGAACATCACCACATGTCAATTCCTGAAAGAAGGTTGACTACTATAATTTCCATCCTTCTTGATCTTCCACAGACTTTTATTCTCCTAATAAAATCGCAAGTTTTGTCCCCATTATGACGTCATCCAGCAACTTAAGTTTTGGCCTTCCTCTAGTTTTTTCTACCTTCTGCCGCTCCATTGCACAAAAGGTGCTTCATCATCTTCATCAGTGTAATTTTAGTCATCGCTTTCTGTTTAACAGTTCGCTAATAGTAACGTACAACAATTATAATTATTCACATGCCACTGTTCTGCACAGTTTATACATTCATGTTGCACAGACAATAAATCTGTCCATTAGTTTATCGGCATATTAAAGGCAAAAAGCATTCAAGCTCTTATCACATGCTATGTAAGCACCCATTCTCTAATGACAATATCCGACACAATGTCCTACAGAACTTTGCATAAATTTAAGCCCAACGAATCAACGATGTCTAAGTCTTACAGAACTACAAATAAACTGGCAGAATTTGTTATTCAATAACCACACAAACAAGACTTTTTGGTGTACCGTACAGTTAGTAGTACAATCCTTCTTCACTAAATCCAAAATTAAATTCAAAATGACATCCTTTCACCCAATACAAAGACAACAATGAGATGTGCAATCTCCTGTCGTTGATTAACTTCAGACCCTTCAGGGTGCTCAACGAAGTCGTAAAAATTGCCAGACTAGAGAGTATTGACATCAGGACAACAACCTGCAAGACCTTTGTCCTGTCTCAACAACGTGGCACGTGACGCTACTACAAGCTGAAGAACAGTCAGTCTTGCAGCACTGAATCCTTACAGCTCCCTCCCGCCAGTCTAGGGAATTATAGTCAGGATGAATCAGAAGACAGACTAGAATAATTAAATGGAAGCCTTATAACTACAGCGACA
>JAQFYQ010002473.1:0-11653 GCA_034694885.1 Buchholzia appendiculata
CTCTCTCTACAATTAGAACTCTATTGGTAATTCTCTCTCTACAATTAGAACTCTATTGGTAATTACATTAGGTTGGACGTTACTAAAATATCACCATGTAAGTAGGTGGACATCATTGAAAAACTTGTGCATTCTGATTAAACTGTGTAGCGCATATTATATTCACTACATTATGTATGTGCATTTTTACTTCCGAAGCAGTTTCACAGTAGGATGCCCTTCCTGACGCCAACCCTCGCTGCTCGCCTAATCGACCACATGAAGGATCTATTTTAAAGCCTCACACAACTAGGCACAGCCAAATAACTAGAAAAAAAAATACCAACATCAAGTTTTAAATTTTTACGAGTTTGACCAGATTGGACGTTGTTTCTCTGGCCAATTATCCAATGCTTGAAATAAAACACAAAGAAAAAACTGCAACTAGAAAAACGTGATAAACTTGGTTATGTGTTTATTACATAATGTTAGTAAACAAAAATATAGTCTTCATAACAAAGTCGAGCAGCTCAATACTATCATCACACAGCTCTGCAGTGTGCCATGAACTTATACCGTTGTGATGTGATGCATCACATGAATTCAATCACTCTTAGAAAAGGAAAGAGAACAGGCCATTGTTACATCACTTGCTTTCAACTCGAAGACAAAAAGATTCAACATCCATCGTGTTACTTGAATACGACAGTAACAATATAACAGCAGGTTCGAAGACAACCAATTAAACTGACGTCAGTGGGGAAAGTACCACGGTATTACAAATCCAACTTCAACATAATACATGTTCCAGGACAACCAATGACGTCAGTGGGGAAAGTACCAGGGTAGCAAATATCCCGCTTCAACTCGAGAGAGGACTAAATGTGGATCTGCTCCTTGCTCTCCAGTGTGGCACCCGGATGATGATGATGATGATAGTGATCTGTCCGAAGACAGGTCCTGGCGATGATAATTTTGTCTTATGTCTTACTACGCATGACTTTTAACCACCGAACGACTAGGCCAGATGAGCATGGGTGGGCGGCCACAGGTCCTTCCTGTATATACTCAATCACTTATCCATCTCAGTGCGACCACAATAAATGAGATGACATCCGACTGTTACTCCTGCTCGAAGGTGATTGAAGCTGTAACCAGAATGATGCAAGCGATGGTAATAGACCGTTTTTGGATAAATCATCTATGCGTTTTTAACTCTCTGATTAAACTACTTCCGGAAGGTAGAAAAGCATAAAATAGCTATGAATTTCGCATTAACTTCATGTTTCCAACAAATTAAAGATATAATTATGCTGTGTAGAAATAAAATTGTTTGTATTCTATGCGATTGCGTGAAATAATTTGAGCTCCTTTAAAAACATTTTTATTTTGAGCGGAAATCTGAAACGCTAGTGTGCAATTCATAGCTATTTTATACAGTGCAAGAGGCTTTCTGCCTACGGAAGTAATTTAAACAGAAAGATATAAACACAAATCATTTATTCCTAAATCGTCTATTACGATAGAGCATCTGTGAGAAATTTGTCAAAAAGATCATAATGAAAATCACAAAGAAATAATCTCTCAAATATCGACGTATGTAATCTTCTGCGAACATCACTTTAAAATTTCAGCAGATGCTGGGAAGCAAGCAAACGACTTTAACATACAGTCTCTCACATCCCTGGACAAGATATGACACAGAGCAAATAAAACCATAATTCATCAATCGAAGAGACGATCAACTAACCAAGAAAATTATTTCTAAGCATTCAAAATGAAACAGCAAAAGTGCAAGTGTTTAAATCAGATTTCACAGTAAAAACCCAACAGCAGTGTACTGATTGCTACTAATGAAAGAATGCTGTGGCACAACGGGCCCCTTTCCACCCCATCCCTCCCATGTATCCCCCTCTTCTTACATGTGAGCGGACAGAAAAACAGAAAAACCTGTCGCCGCATGATTTTCTAAATAAAATTTTAAACAAACTTATTCATGTCGCCTGTTTTATTGTCAAACAGCTCAACATAACACAAGTCAATAAGTACTGGCATGTTGTAAGATAGAATGATGACCACAAAGGCTACTAATAGGAGTAAACCTAATGGAGCAGCATACAAAGGAGCTGCATAAATGCAATTCAATGGCATGTCGGTACCAACAACAACGAAATACAGAGTTATCCGACTTGAATCTGATTACACAGCAGAACCATGCATCAAGTAAAACGTGTGACCTTGCTACAGTGTTCTTAAGTAGGTTCAACATAGCAGGGAATAAACGGAGGTTTGGAGTCGCAGGTGGGTGCGTATTTTAGCAAGTGGATCACACTGCATAATGAGACTATTCACAGCCGGAAAGTTCATCATAACTGCTTGCTTTTTTTTTCCACAACAACGGGATCGCACATCATCATCATTATCATCATCAATGTCTTGCGTCGGGTTTTCCTCATCAGCCAGGATTAGACAATGTCCCTGAGGGATCATGGAGGAAATTTCATGGTTTCGAACAACCCTTTAAATATAAGCAGTTGGTTTGCACGCACTGGCAAACGAGGTCAATCCCTGCAAGGCAGCGTCCTGGTCACAACAGAGATGCTTTAACAACTCGTTAAAATAACAAATCAGTTTAGTCAACAAAAGGAATTAAGCCAAATATCTTTGTTTTGGTATGAACACACGATTTTGTACGTTATCACCTGTGTAACAAATGGTGCATCTGAAATCCAGCATACAAACATACAGACATACGTTACATCGACAAAAAAAAGAATGAAATGCGCAACTCTGCAGTGACAAATTTGCACATGCCCAGTAACAATTTTCTCCTAATGCAGCGAGGAAATGTGTGCTATTCGGCCCATCGTGAGATGAAGAAAGAAAAGATACGATGATGACACAGTGACCATTTGAAATTCACAATGACATTGATGTCTATGACGTCCAAAGTTTCGCAAAGATCTGTTGCAGTAAACTATCGAAGGCGCTGATGATGAATATGACGATGATGAGGCTTACTTCCTCAAACTCACTGAGCAGATACATCCAATACCTGGCAAGTTTTAAAACGGTTACAAACTATCTTCCTCTATCTAGACTATCAAGCCATCACAATCTACTACATCTGACATTGAAATGATAGATTAACATTAACCAATAAATTTACACAATATGCCAGTTTTTAGTCTATGCCCAACAAAAAAGCTATGCATTCATTTTCATCATCTCTTTTTCTGTCCTCCCTCTCTCTGCTCTCTCTCTCTCTCTGCTCTCTTTCTCTCTCTCCTCTTAACGTTGCATATCATTCATTAATCATAACAGACCTAGTTTCACTGCCACAAGTCAAAGCAAAGAATCATAACAGTATTCGCAATAATAATAATGAAACCATGATGATGATGATGATGATGATGATGATGATGATGATGATGATGATAGTGCTCTGTCCGAAGACAGGTCCTGGCGATGGTTATTTGTCTTATGCGTTACTACGCACGACTACCACCGACCGACTAGGCCAGATGAACACGGGTGGGTGGACAAAGGTCCTTCCAGTACAGGCAATGGGACGTGAACTTGCCCAAGTTTGTTACCAGACAACACTCCCATGCGGATTCGAACCCGCAACCTCTGGGTTACGAGTCGAATGAAATGAAATCATAACAGCATGAAATTCAACTCGGTTTTTAACAAATCTGCTCAAATTGGAATTAACGATATGCAAAGGAAATTTGTCGCACAAAATATGCAAAAAGTACACAAAAGTAAACTTCAATTCCCACTTCTAGATGCATCGTAACTCGTAGGAAATCATACAATATTATAAGCTTCACATACTGTAGAATTAAAATGCTATAGCTAATGTACCATTGCTTACTGCTCATTACCACCTTATCATCTTTATCATCATTACCACCTATCATCATTATCACCTTATCATCACTACTACCTTATCATCATTATGATCACCCGTTGTAGTCTGCTGCTTTGCAAGATGTCTACACTGAGCACAGTTACAGACTTTAACTGAGATGTTTTTATCCCACAGGACCCTTAGAAATGGGACTATTATAGGACTTAATTGAAATTTAATACAGAATTAATGAGCAAACCAGTATAGTAAATGGCGTCGTTACAGAAAACTGAAATTCTAACCAGAACTTAAGAGGAGTTGATAATGACATCTACTCAAGGTGTGTTCACTCTGAATAGCAAGTGTAATACACGACAGCGCGTGTAATACGTGACTGATGCGTTAACGTTAGTTTAGAAATGCATGAAAAATGCTTGCTAGCATTTAAGGACGGCAAGGATAAAACATCAACAAAACATTCAACGAACAATTCACCCAATTCCATACAAATAATGGTACAGACGATTTCAAAAACCCTGAAATCTCCATTAACAGCATGATGAAAAAACACCGAGGTCTGAAAACATCTCAGTAGAAAAGCAAATCAAACGTTATTGAATCTTAAATGTTTCGTTTGGCTACTCATATTAACTCACCCCCCCCCCCCAAGGCGGTTTTCTTACTGCAAGAATAGTTTTCTTACCAAAAGTTGGGCTTTACGAGTAAATTATGGAGAAATATATTAACCAGATCCACTGATATTTGTTATATTTTAAATCTAATATTTTTCAAATGTTAAATCCGTGTAACCAACCAGGTTTAAGAGAGATATGGTGAACAATGTTTGTACTCATTCACTCACAGTATATTATCTGCGTCTAAATGGACTGATGGCTGGATCACGAAAACACTGCATAATTATAATCAATCAATTCCAACAGCTGTACTAATGAGAATAAAGAAATCTAATAAAATGTGAATCTATTAAGAAAAATGAGAGTCAATTGAAGCTGATCGGGTTCGTGCAAATATTCTGCCTCTAGCCCTGTGCATGACCATGATGTATGAAAGTTACACTGGGGTTCTCAGCTATTTGAGTACAAATATTGCCAAACCCAACGCTCTGGTCCGTCGCCCCTGCAAGTTCTGCGTTTATCCATCGATCTCAGAAATAATTCTTGTATCAAATTCTGACAAAATAAGAGAACATACTCAAAATGACAAAACACTCCAATAGTCATGTTTATCAATCAAGAAATACTGTTGGGTAGTTTGGTCCTGATCAATGCCTCACTGCATAATGCAAAGTATCTGGGTCGCATAAACTAGCACCTTTTTAACAAGAAACTAATTTTACGCAACAAGTGATTCGACATAATCTTCACTCAATTATGTTAGATAGCACGTGTCTAAGTAATCAAAGAAATGTCAACCCGTGTAAAAATTAAATACACGAACCATACGATAAACTAGAATTAATTCCTGCAACAATCAGAATTAATTCTTCAAAAACTTGATATTTATTTTTCAGCTGATCAACTTCACACACAGAGCGAAACGCTTCTACAGAATCATCATTCAAAGTATCGTCCAGCAAGAAGACTAGTCTCTCAGTCGTCTACGACCTCTACTAGTGACAAAGAAAGACAACGTTACTTAACGTACACATGATATTATGGCACACACTCAGTCATCGATGTTAACATACGGCAGAATATGAAGCAGGTTTGAGTCTGTAGACGGAAGAGTGAGCATGCTAGTCCACTCCGTCCACTCATTGCGATAGTCATACTGACCGTTGATACCCGGTAAGTGCTTCGTGTGAAGCTCATCAACCTCGGCGTCAGTCACTGGACGGTCCTCTCTCGGGGACGGCGCCTCGTACGAGGTCGTCGACCAATCGATCGTCGACGGATCGAATGCAGGCAGCAGAGAGTGAGGATAAGCATCGGTGATCGTCGTCTCACGAGTTGGGTGGACGAAGCCGAGTGGTTCGCTAGCCGGCGTCGCAGAACTTACACGCACGTCGGCTGCAACGGCTACGACTTTCCGTCGCTTGGGTCGATTGACAACAACGTCAAAGGCCGGCACTTCAGCAGCAAGCGGCTCCGGCTCCAGCTCGTCGAGGAGCCGTTTTACATTGTTAGCTGATGATGGCTTCCCCGACGGCTCGTGAATACCAACCGGAGGAACTGGGCTCGTCGATGGAACGGACATCTGCAGAAACTTGTGAACCATCTCCGTCTTGACAGGACCGAGACCTCCTGCAGGTGTTGCCGGTGGAACAAGGCTTCTCCGGTTCTTCTGCGTGCGAGGCTTGACGCCCACAGGCACTACAGGCGCGTTGAGGTCGTCCGCCTCGCGAGATATCTGACCGCTCACTATTCGCTCGATAGTCTCGCTCCGTCGAAGTCTCAGCATTCCGTCCTTGTGCAGCCGGTTCATCAACTCCGCCGTCGTCTGAACTTTATTTGGAGCTGCTTCACCGCCCCTAGACGTGCCCGGCAGGTCTCGCGATGTTCCTGCGGTGGCAGCAGACCGTGATGCATCCAAGATGTCGGTCGCGTAGTTGAGCCGGTACCCATCGTCTGATCGCGACTCAAGCTGATGGCTCTCACTGGATAATACCTTGTCACCAGTCACATCGTACGATGTATTCGCCGGCCTGATGCCCTGCTCGTACTCGCTTTTGAAATTACCATTAGACGTTCGTTTCTTGCGAGCATTGAAATCGTTTGTAGAGTTTGTATATAAATCAGATGTTGCTGCAGCCGTAGCTCTTAACGACGGTGAATCCCGATCACCCACCACAAACCGTTTCACGCCGTTCGCTACTAATCCCGGTGGCAATCGGGATTTCCCGTTGCTATCACTCTTTTGTTCAAGAGAAGAAACGCCCTGTGACTTTGAGGCAAACACGACGGGGGAACTAATCCTCGTGGTTTTGGAATCACCGACAGTCAGTGGCGACCGAGTACCGGACGCAGCGGCAACACTTGATAACAAAGCCGGCGAACTCGGCTTGGAACTGTCTGAAGCCAGAGACAGGTCATCCGTGAAGACGGCTGCGATGCCGGATGCGTTGGTACGTATCTTCAACTTGAGCTCAGATCGTGTGGGTACGATGGGCGGGGGGACGGGTGAGGTGGTAGGCGTGACGGCTGCAAGTCTTGGCGCCGACTTGGAAGTGACAAGAGATGGAGTCTTTCCTCCAGCAGACTGCCGTGGTCTGTCGGCGGCTGCATCGGCAGAGAGCCGCTCGGCAACGTAGCCGTCACGAACGATGTTCCTACCAGAAGCAGGTTCCTGGCCGGATCGTGATACTTGCAGCCGAGGCTGATCAGCGGTCACGTCCGGCTGCGGTAGCCGTCCATTCGTTACCACGCTCGGAGCGGACTGCCACTTTCGCACGAGCTCCTTCGCGCGCCGCGCAAGATCTTTGTTTGTCGTCTTCTTCCGCAACTCGTTGACATGTCTGCCAATACGCGTTGCCTGCACAGAATAGAGAACAGAACAATACACCGTGTGTGTGTGTGCCTATCTGTCTGCCTTCCTGTCTGTCTGCCTCTTTACCTATCACTATATATCTATGATAAAGACTTAAAAGTTCAAGATAAAGGTTGAATTTTCACTACGAACACCGTTTTTATTTATTTTGTACTGAATTCTGAAGAAATAATGTTAAGCTTCAGTAAATAGAGATTACTCAGATTTAAAAATTGCGACCCTTCAGTTCAATTAATGACCGTCATACATGTAAATCACCAAATTACATATATTCAACATCATCATTTCGCTTTAATATCATTCTCAACTTTTCAAAGATGGCTGTTAAGATGCCACAAAGAAAAGGTACAAGTTGCTTCAAGCTGTGAAAAATCATACTCGCCACTACACCGGATATAATTTGGATATAATAAAACAAAAAATTTATGGGTTTATGTTTTTCCTATTTTTAGTGAAATAACTGGTACTTTTTCCATGCACATGACAGAGCATCATGATTCAATCACACAGCATCAGCGATTCCATGAATATCAGCGAGTCTATGGCAACACACGACTTTGCACGTGCATAAACCCAGCACGGCAATTACAACGCCAGACCTTTCAAAAACATGGCCGATCCATAACAAAACGTATTGAGTCTGTAAATTCTAGATGCCAATTATGTGCTTGTGATGATCAAGAATTCTCCATAAAAGTCCATTCTTCTGAGCAAGAGAAGTCAACGGACGAGTCACCAGCCAATAGAGGTGCACGATCACGTTATGTTGCAGGTCAAATGCAAGTTCAAATCAGTTGGACAGGCTATCACAATGTTTGAGACTGCCACACTAGAAACAGAGGCTTAATGATTAAACATTTATCGATCTATTCACAGAAACCCATCACAAGACATCTTATTAAAAACATCCACATACATCTATAATAATTTCAAGTGTTGTGCTATTAATACTTGGAAAGGACTTGATGCTGACATTGTTACGAGTCGTAATGTGTGCACTTTCAAGGCCAAACCAAATACTATTGACTTGACTGCTTATTGTAGACGTTAACATGATCAACATGTTTTTTGTTCGTTTTTTGCTGGCGGATCACCTTGTGTATAAATTACCTGTGATTCGTATTACGTGTGTCTATTTATATTGCATTTGAATTTGTTGTTGTACAAGTAATGAATTATTAAATAAATCAATAAATAAACCTACATATCAGCTTTTTCTCCTGTTAGCAAGCATTCAATGTATAACCCAACAATGACTCCACATTTGATCTCACACACAATATCCATGTCTTTCTGCTCCCACCTTTACACATATATAATTAGAGGGCCAATGAATTTATTCGAAGGCAGATATGTTATATTCGATCATCTTGTGTGTTTATATATAGGGACTGAGCTGGGAATCCAAACAAACATTGGAAACACAAGCGTCTGTCTTGCGTCTTTCTACTTGTACTTGTTTAGACACAAGTA
Organism: Buchholzia appendiculata; assembly: GCA_034694885.1. Taxonomy (NCBI): domain Eukaryota; kingdom Metazoa; phylum Annelida; class Clitellata; order Enchytraeida; family Enchytraeidae; genus Buchholzia; species Buchholzia appendiculata. The sequence continues at coordinate 8,816 of JAQFYQ010002473.1, forward strand.
CTTCTATTTATACTTGTGTACACACAAGTAATTCTATTTGTACTTGTGTACACACAAGTAATTCTATTTGTACTTGTGTACACACAAGTAATTCTATTTGTACTTGTGTACACGCAAGTAATTCTATTTGTACTTGTGTACACGCAAGTAATTCTATTCGTACTTGTTTACATGCAAGTACTTCTACTTGTACTTGCTTACACGCAAGTACTTTCACTTCTACTTGTTTACACATAGTACTTTTACTTGTAGGCCTACATGTTCACACACAAATGCTTCTATTTGTACGTGTTTACACGCAAGTACTACTCGTATTCTAAACTACATAGCTTTTATGCACTACCTAGCTCTGGTTAAGAGCGAGAGTTTTAAACAGGTCTGGTATGTTACCTCAAGGACCTCCCTCGTCACCGGGAACTTCTCCCAAAGGGTGACGGCTGCAAGCACCCCTTGTTCGTTGATCACCTGCAATATACATACAGTAAACCACTATTACGGCATAATGTATATACATTGTATTTATAACTTAACTACATCAGTAGAAGATGGAGAATAACACTTGCTTCATTATTTCACAGATACAATACATTCCGATTGATAACATTATAAATCTAATCATAAATGAATACTATTCGACTCCAGATATAAACTACATGCATCAAGATTCACCAATGTTGCACCGAATTGCAAAGGTAATCCGTTAAGGTAACAAACCCATGCAGACATTCTCAACGATTGGCCAAATGCATGGAAAGTTGGACAATGATGCAAATTTACAATAGCTTTTGCACTAGAAAATTTGCTACGGCAACAAATTTTTATGCATTTGAATTCAAATGTTAAGAAAACCGATTTGAAGAATAGAAAAAAGTGAGAAATAAGGAAAACAACTTACAAACTAGCACAGCAATATTTAGTGCAGTCTTAGTTTTTATGACAAAAACTCATCCGCATTAAATTAAGAAAATAGAAAAATAGAAACCTTACAAGTGCAATATTCTGCTGAACTAAAACATCACTATACAATAAACCATAGTAGACTTACAAACCATACAGTAATATTGATACATTTAACTACAGCATGTCTATTGAAAACTAAACGAAGTTATTTTGCAATTGCCAAATTTCATTAGTTTCCAAATTTTACAAATCACTCCAATTCTGCTCGCGATCATTTCCTTCATGCTTAAAAATCCTGATGAACTTTGAACCCAGCCGAGGGAAAACAACCCCCGACCCTGAATTAACCCACAATTAACAACATCATGTTATTCTCCTTACATAAGCAAAACAACGATCTGTCGAGAAAACGAGCCCTAACTATCACCCCCTCCACCCGATCTTCTGTAAACCACCCCACCCTCACACAATTTCTCCCCAATTTTCACCTCCCCACAAATCCCCTCCCTCCCCTAATCGAGCCCTACAAAAACGACGTACATAACACGTACATTATTATCGCTGTCTAGATGCTGTAGTAGCCTTTGTTTCAGCGACTCGGCAGGGTTCGACATCGGTCGGGCGTCCTTAAGACCTCCTCCGGGGCGTCCTGGGGGTCGCACGGATTCAGGGGGGCTAATATTTGGGGGAGACCGTGGTAAATATCTGGGGGCTCTGTTTTTAGACCTCCCCAAAACTGAACCACGTTCAGATGGCTCGATACCGCACGGCTTCGTCAAGCCTTATATATGATTCTGCTGGCGAGCAAGGACCGCCTATTATGTGGCTGGTAGCCAATGAAAGAAGAGATATGGGATATAGGTCAGTGTGCCGCCAATCACAGCGGGGCTGATCGGGAGAATTTCTGCTGCTGTTGAAAACAGGATTAGCGACAGAAGAAGTTTAGTGGCACTAATTGGAATTTGGTTAATGCGCAGATTATATTCAAGGTTGCTCAATGAGTTGTCAAAGAAACTGAATAATTATAACTTAATTGCCACTTAATTTGTACTGAATAATTTTTGGTCAATGAATTCCAATCGAAACTGAATTGCTTTGTCAAATTATGGGATGTTTTATATTCATTATAATTTTGTACTATTAGAAATGCTGTTGTGAAAAAATGACGTGTTTTTTATTTTTAGTGATGCGAAACTTGGTCGTAAAGTCATTATTAACATGCGTCAAGCGATAGCATTTGACAGAAACTGAACAATTATTATCATTAAATACAAATATTAATAAAATAGGTTATTTGTTGGGTTTTGTTTAATTACAAGGAAATCATGGCCATGCTGAATCACATACTTATATTTTTTTAATATATATTTTGTAGCAAGATAAACAGCGAATAGCAATAAATTGTAGTCGTGCAGTATCAATCAAGGGGATATTTTTCAATATTCGCCAGCAACCGGGACAGATTGATAGTCAACGGTTATACAGAAGGGGGCCACAATATTAGATAATAATTCAGGAATATCCGTCATAAATTTTGCAGCATTTTAGTCTAACTCCTTTTTTCAATAAGTATATTTTTATTCGTGTCGGTGAGACTCCGGTGCACACATTGAATGAATTGGAAAAATGAAATAATTATTAACGTGATTTAACGTGATAATAATAATGAACTAATTGTCGTAAATTTTGATCAAAACAAATCGAAACTGCAGTAAATCGTCAAAAATACAATTTGCTCATTGGAGATTTTTCTATCGTGATGAATTGACTATGAAGGCGTGGTTTGACCTAGATAGACCGTCGGTATGGGCGTGGTTTCGTGTACTCTCATGTTATTGACGTCGATCGGCTTTTAATAATCAAAGAAGAAAGTAGTTTATTTATTTTATTTTATTATTTTTACTGTGTATTTACGTTATTTTATTATATTATATTTAT
>JAQFYQ010002474.1:0-11651 GCA_034694885.1 Buchholzia appendiculata
AGGCAAATCGGAAAAACTCTATAAGTGTGCTGCTGTTTTCCCCGTAGCCAATGTTCGCAAGACGATCGAGCATTGGCAACTTTTGTACAAATTATAAACAGAGGCACAGGGGTTAAAGTAAGGGGGGGCCGGGGGGCCCACCCCTCATCGAGAAAATGCGCAATGTATTTCTTTATTTTCGACCATCTAGTCCAATAAAACATGGTCAGGGCCCCCCCTCATCTGGCTAGCCACTTTTACCACTGCAGAGGCAGTTGTAGAGTTAGGCGAATGGATGCAGGATTATTGATTGATTTAACAGATATAGTAGACTGTAGAATATCAGGCAAGCCGATTGAAAGCTAAGCTAGCAGAGAGAAGATTTTATAGTTAGTCAAACAGATGGAGTCAGACAGATAAAAGAAATAACATCTTAATTAAGATTAGAGAGAGAGAGAGGCGATTGTAGGATAGATCAAACGTAAAGAGTATTATAGATAAATACATTCATCAGCATAGTCTGTAGAGAAGATGTTAGGCTATCAGCAAAGAAAAACCGGGAACTGCTGAAGTACATGTTTTGTGTTTTTTTGCAGATTGTATAGTTATCTCCAGGCACAATGAGTCGTCAAATGTTGCAAGGTATGTATTGTACATATTTATATAATCCCTTGTAAAAATTGTAAGGAAGAATAATTAAGCATATTTATTTAATACTATTATGTTTTTAAAGTAGTATTGTTCAACCAAAAATTGAGCATGCAGGTAGGTTATGTTTAGAAACCAATAGCATCACATTTTTCATTGCAATTACCTGTGAACAAAAAATGTGTAAACTAATAACTTCATAGGGTGAAAAAATAGAAGTAGCATCATCATCGTCGTCGACGTCGTCATCATTATCTTCATCATCATCATCATTGTCATCATCATCATCGTCATCATCATCTTATCAGCTTCTAAAAATCTTCAATTGATGTATATGCATATGTTTCAGTGTTTGAGCAGTATCAGAGATCTAGAGCTCAGTTCGTGCAGACAATCGCCGACCAGGCAAGTCATGCGCAGAACGTTGAGGTGCTTCAGAACTGTGGCGTCCTCGCACTGCTGCGTCCTCTGCTGCTCGACACAGTGCCAAGCATACAGCAGACAGCTGCCCTAGCTATTGGTCGCCTTGCCAACCACAGCTGTGATCTCGCCCAGGCCGTCGTCCAGTGTGACATACTGCCTCAGCTCGTCTACTGTCTCGCAGAGCAAAATGTACGCATTAATCATCATCATCATCATCGTCATCATCATCGTCATCATCATCGTCATCATCATCATGATCATCATCATGAGATATCTTCATCATGATATATCATCGTCAACATTTCAAGTCTGTTTTTCCTTGTCAGCAAGGTTTATTAATCTCAAACAATGGACATTTTCTTCCTCATCAGGTCCGATCAAGTGCATCCTCAGCACTCAGGCTCGATTTCTCCAGATATCCTAACTGGAGAATATCTGGAGGATATCCTATCGCACACTCTTCATTCGAGTCTTTCTATTCGCTTACCTTTTCATTTTGCCCTTCGACATCCAGAAACTGGCATGCTTTAATCCAGTCACTGCACATTCATCTCACCATCATATACTCTATTCTTTTCAGAAGCATCATATCTTCGACCTTTGAAAGTCGGGTTTCATTTATGTGTATAGAATTTTAATAAATAAATTATAGGTATATTGCGCAATAAAGTATAGGCATTCAAACTGCAGCATCTACATATCGTTTTTTATATCATGAAATTCTTGTGCCAGTTTTGTAAAAGGTTTTCATGAAGTTCCTTGGAATTCATGCGTTTGAATTTTTGTTGTTAAAATATTCATCATATTTTATTCAAGTTTGTTTGTGAAAACGTTTCTTGACCTTTGTTGAAATGAAGGTGCATCACCTTGATATCCTTTCGGTATTGATTCAGTCATGTTCGGCCTTATTTTCAATGTAATGATGATGAGAGTCTGTTTTATTGTGAAAATTATTTGATTAGAGAAATTGTCTATTATTGAAGTTCAGAGTTTACCTGCAGTGCACTGATGATTGGCTAGAAACTGAATTAGATAAGCATTGATTAATTGTTGCTGTCCATATAGTAGTTAATTTATTCATAAATGTATTCTTATTCAAGACTTATTGTATATACGTCAATCTTTTTAAGCATGTGATGTAATTCTCAGTGTTGACTAAGCGCTTGTATGCTAAGCGCCAAAGGTTTGTATCGTTGATGTGCACAGAGATTCTACAAGAAGGCGGCCGCCTTCGTTCTGCGCGCTGTTGCCAAGCATTCCCCGGAGCTTGCGTGCAGCGTTGTGGAGTGCGGTGCTCTCGACGCGCTCGTCTGTTGTCTGGAAGACTTTGATCCAGGCGTGAAGGAGGCTGCAGCGTTCGCTCTGGGATACATTGCTCGCCATACTGAACGTAAGACAGTTACTGTGCAATGATCGTAATTGATGATTACTTGTTGTTTTGTAATCAGTCACATTTTTGGCAACTGTGTCTTTTCAATTCATTTGAAATTCATCTCTTGTGATTGCGATCAGAATCGTCCGGTTGATTTTGAGTGCAGTTTGTGATATTATTTCTGTTGGCTATGTATATGTAGCCAGCGTGCAATTTGTTTTTATATGTGTGATCGCTTTATTGTGTTTTTACCTATATACTTTCTACTAGTACTTTCTGTTTTCAAATTAAGTTCTTACGTGGTATCTATGCATATATTTACACACGTTTTAATGTGTCTTCAGAACTAGCCCAGTCTGTGGTTGACTCTGGTGCAATACCGCTGATCATACTCTGCCTTCAGGAGCCGGAGATCTCCGTCAAGAGAGTCGCAGCTTCCGTGCTGAGTGACATCAGCAAGCACAACCTGGAGCTCGCGCAAACGGTTGTCGACTGCGGTGCAATCGCGCACCTTGCGTGCATGATCCTTAATCCCGACTCCAGACTAAGGGTTCGTCGTCAAATCTAAACTAACTGCTTCATTGCTTTTAAAATTCTTCTTGCTTGAATTTAAAGTGAGATTAATGTATTCAGTTGTTTCAGGTGTTGTGCGATCTGTTCCTGGTTTCAGATATTTTTCAGATATACGGTTTCAAAGATATGGTTTCAGGTCTGTTCCTGGTTTGGTATCGTGCGCAGTGAATAGATCTTAGTGTTTATTGCTAATCTTGCGCAGATTGACATTTGAACCATGAGACATTTTGTGACGTAATTAAATGTTGTTTGCAAAACTGATTTAATATTTTAATTGTGCCCTATCGAATGATATTACTTAAATGTACTATAACATAGCTCAATAACTCTAACGTGTTATGCAGTACTCATCTACCTCTGATAAAATGTAAACATGGGCTTATGATCTTGATTAAAATATGCAAATAAAGTAGACTGTACTCAGTGTGTGCTTTTACCAAAAGTATTCGATGGAGTGCATCGCTGGTCTGACGATCAACTAATGTATGATGTTGTGTAATGTGTAATGTATGATGTATGTTGTGTAATGTGTAATGTATGTTGTGTAATGTATGTTGTGTAAGGTATGTTGTGTAATGTATGTTGTGTAATGTATGTTGTGTAATGTATGTTGTGTAATTTGCGATGTGTAATTTGCGATGTGTGATGTATGTTGTGTAATGTATGTTGTGTGATGTTAACAGAGGCAGATTTTCTCGGCTCTCGGACAGATAGCGAAGCACAACGTTGACCTCGCTGAACTTGTCGTCGAGGCGGAGGTTGTGCCTGCGACACTCTGCGCACTGAAGGACTGCGACGAGTACGTCAAGAAGAACGCTGCGACTCTTGTCCGCGAGATCGTCAAGCACACACCCGAGGTGTGACTGACTGTCAGAATTACCATACACACTGCCAGGATTTTCTTTTTTGGGAGGTTGACGAACTCTCGGGAACAATTGTACAACTTTTATCTCCAGCGAATCAGGGGGAGGGTGGAGAATTTTAATCAAAATTTGTTTTCAGTCGTATTTGTTTAATGTTTACTAACCACTCCCTCCCAAGCCTCTGATGTACGCTGCCTAATTGAATCATATGCAGTGTAGTAATGTCAGATCGATTCTGTTTATTGGATCAAGACATGCAAGTTTGATGATAAACAGCATTTCAGTATGTGGGAGCGATCTTCGATGTAATAGATCGCTGAAGTCAAAAAAGCATAATAAATAGTATGTCTAACCACTTGTTATAATATTATGATTTTAACATTTTAGATGTTCTGCATAGATAGATAGATATGATAACTTATATGACATTAGAAACCTCAATATATTTCTAACTAAGTTTGAATCAAACTGATAGCAATGAAATAACGATTAGATTTAATTTAATTGAGAGAGATGCGTAAAAAATAAAATTGAAAGCTTTTTACGTAATTGAACTGAGAATTGCAAAGAAGCTTATATTTGCTAAGAGTTTTCTAACTCTGGATGTTAATCTGGTTGTAATTTGTAACCTGTCAATCTATTGTTCATGTTATCACTTGCAATGTATGCTTTTCTTGTTCTACAGCTGTCTCAGTTGATTGTGAATGCGGGCGGTGCTGCTGCAGTTGTTGATTACGTGTGTGAGACAAGAGGATGTGTGCGTCTGCCTGGAATCATGATGCTGGGATACGTGGCGGCGCACAGCGAAACTCTCGCGATGTGCGTCATCAACTCAAAGGTAGCCATCGGTTTTACATATTTTCTACTTATGGTAATTGCTTGGGCAATTATTGATGTAACAGAATAGAACAAGGTTAGCTGATCGAAGTTATTGTTGACACTGTGAATAACGAACATTTAGATTGTTTTTATAAATGCAAGGGTTGAAAATGTTATGTAGCATAGAAGGAGTGAGTCTGTGGTTTGAAATTGAATTGATAACTTGTAGATAATGTGGTATTAAACGTTGTGCAAAAATGTAAGCTCAATGAAACTGATGTTCAAGCTGAACCTTTCAACGTTTATTATGATCCTCAAACTTCAGTGCATTAGCAAAGCATTTGCATTGCTATTCCTCGTTCCCTTATTTATTTTTTATTCTGAAATCTCTACCTGTCTCTTCTTTTTTCTATTTGTTTTCACTCGTCTCTACTTGTCTCTATTTATCATTACTCGTCTCTACTTGTCTGTTCTTGTATCTACTTGTGTCTCTACTTGTCTCTACTTGTCTCTACTTGTCTCTACTTGTCTCTACTTGTCTCTTCCTGTCTCTACTTGTCTCTACTTGTCGCTACTTGCCTCTACTTGTCTCTACTTGTCTCTTCTTGTCTCTTCTTGTCTCTTCTTGTCTCTACTTGTCTCTACTTGTCTCTACTTGTCTCTACTTGCCTCTACTTGTCTCTACTTGTCTCTACTTGTCTCTATTACTTGTCTCTACTTGTCTCTACTTGTCTCTACTTGCCTCTACTTGTCTCTACTTGTCTCTACTTGCCTCTACTTGTCTCTACTTGTCTCTTCTTGTCTCTTCTTGTCTCTCTCTACTTGTCTCTTCTTGTCTCTATGTGTCTCTTCTTGTCTGTTCTTGCCTCTACTTGTCTCTACTTGTCTCTACTTGTCTCTAATTGTCTCTACTTGTCTCTACTTGTCTCTACTTGTCTCTACTTGTCTCTACTTGTCTCTACTTGTCTCTACTTGTCTCTACCTGTCTCTATCTCTCCGTTCAGGGTGTGGTTGCCCTGTCCGTTGTACTGAACGATGAACCGGAGGATCACATCCTCGCCGCGACCGCGTGGTCGCTCGGACAGATCGGTCAGCACACGCCGGAACATTCCAAGGCCGTCGCTTGCGCTAACCTCTTCCCTAGACTACTGCAACTCTACATGTGTGGCAGTGCGTCCGAGGATCTCAAGTGTAAGGTGAGGTTGATCAGTGGAATTCAATCTCTGTCATGGTCTCCATGTTAGAATTAAACTACGAGATTTGTTGAAGACTGAAAGTTATAATTTGCATTGCAGGAACGCTTAGACCTAGTTGTTACTTATGTCTTTTTTTCTGTAAAGTCACAAATACAACTCTTAATGTATGTGAATTATGGTGAGTATTTTTTAACAAACTGATTTGTTCACGCTGTCTATAAATTAATGATGATACTTACCAATTACATGAGATTGCATCACAATGCCATCTGAGGCTCAGTGGAGCAAAATGTTGTGGTCGGATGCCCTTCCTGTCACTGTGAAATCGCACTGCTCCACCTGTCGAGTTTGTGAAGAAACACAGTATACAAGTCATGTCACAGTAAGGTCATACATCTCTGCACTGAAATACTTAAAATTCTGCAATATTCTGTCAAAAATCTGTGAATTACAAAACTAAGTGATAATAATATATTAGTAGCAGTTGTGTGTTAAGAAACGGTTGAATGTGTGGTATTGATGTCCTTTCTGAACGTGCATGTTCATCGTGTCTGTCAAGGCTAAGAAGGCGCTCAAGTGCCTGCTTCAGAAGTGCGTCGTCCTGTCCGCGCTTGAGCCGCTGCTGCACGACGCTCCGCCCAACATCCTCAAGTACGTCGTCGGACAGTTCAGCAAGGTTCTGCCGCACGACTCGAAGGCTCGTCGTCTCTTCGTGTCGAGCGGTGGCCTGCGCAAAGTGCAGGAGATCTGCGCGGACCCGGGAAGCGAGCTGGCTGAGTACATCAACACCATCAACTGCTGCTTCCCGGAGGAGATCGTCAAGTATGACCTTTGAACTTTGACCTTGAACTTGCTAGACCTTTGAACTTACTAAACCTTTAAACTTTGACATTGAACTTCCTAGACCCTTGAATTTTCTTTGAACTTTGAACTTGCTACACCTTTGAACTTGTTGCATCTTTGAACTTGCTAGACCTTTAAACTTGCTAGATCTTTAAACTTGCTAGACCTTTGAACTTTGAAATTTGAACTTTGATCTTTGAACTTGCTAGACCTTTGAACTTACTAGACCTTTGAACTTTGACCTTTGAACTTACTAGACCTTTGAACTTGCTAGACCTTTGAACTTTGACTTTGAACTTGCTAGACCTTTGAACTTGCTAGACCTTTGAACTTTGACCTTGAACTTGCTAGACCTTTGAACTTGCTAGACCTTTGAACTTTGACCTTCAACTTGCTAGACCTTTAAACTTGCTAGACCTTTAAACTTGCTAGATATTTGAACTTACTAACCTTTGAACTTTGACCTTTGAACTTGCTGGATCTTTGAACCTGCTAGATCTTTGAACTTGCTAGACTTCTGAACTTGCTAGACCTTTGAACTTGCTAGATCAGTTGCATGCAGTGGCAGGTCAAAGACTCTCTGTTGAAGGGAACGGGGGGGGGGGGAGGGATTGTTGCATTTAGCATTCCTCTTATGTTACCTATTTGATATGGTTTGTTTATTTTGCTCATTTTACGTCACCATTTCATTATCATGCCTATGATTTCATGAACCCGTCAACCTCCTCAATGATTGTGTATATAAGTTTGCATCATGCTACAATTGTGTCTCGCCAATTGTCTACTTGATGTACCTGTTACTTCAGACGTCATGATTGCTCCGTATTTATTATATGACGTCAGACTATGCGACAGCTTTTGAGCTTTTGATGACGCCTTCGATAATGATAGTAATCTCAATATTGGGATATACACATTACAATTAAGATATATTAATATACAATGTAATCAATTTCCTTGTGTAATATTTGTACAGTACTTTACAGCTTTGTCATACAGTGATAAATTGTTTGTTTTTTTCTTTAGGTACTATACGCCAGGCTACTCGGAGGTACTGCTTGATCGGGTGGAAAGTTATCAACCGGCTTTTTGAAGACAATCCGCATATCTTCCAATCCACCACCATCTGATGGTTTCTCACTTATCGTTCGTCTGCATGGCTGCTGCACTGTCTCTGTGCTGCTATAAACTTTTATGTCTATTTAGTACAGTAACCGTATTGGCTTCTTGTGAAATACTGCTGATGTTATTTGGGTACTATCTAATTATTGCTAATGTTTTCATCTGCACTTTATTACTCGAAACATAATTTAATTTTAGACTTACTTTCATTTACATGAGTTAAAATAATACTGTGGTCAGAGTCTATCAGGAGTCTTGGGGGCGGGGGGGTTATCAGGAGGCTAGCGGGGGGGGGTACGATTTAGTGATGCATGCTCAAATGGTTGTTTTTTAATTAACATGCATATTATGCTGTTATGTCTCTTCTATGTTTTGGTTAAAGGGAATAGCTCCGACAGGGGACATTTCTAGACTGGACTCATGTCTCCATGGCGATGCAGACGTGCAATGAAGATAATGATTCTAGAAATTTATGATGGAATAATTACAAGTGATTTGATTGGCTGTTCTCTTTTGTACCCATAGCTTTTTGGTGCTTCGATTGAATAGTCAATAGCAGTCTGTATGTATAATATGACTCTGCCGGGCAAATAATGCCAAATATCCAGTTAATTTATGCAGTTGTTGTTACTAGGTTGAATGTCTCATTCATTTTGTCATGCTGCGATTATATACCAGCAGCCTGAGGCTTAAATATTGCAAATGTACCGTTAGGGAACATTTTAATAATGTGTTTTTTCTCTCAGTGATATAGATACCTGTTTAGGTTCAATTTATAATGTTACTTTTGTAAATCAGTATTAATTTTCAAAGACTTATTCTGGAATAAATGTGTTGTTTTGCATTGACACTGTGTATTTTGTTGTCTAGCAGATGAAATATCAATAATATAGGCCTACTGCTGATTTTGTTACAGCTGTCTTCCCATTCCTTTATGCATTGGAGAATGCAGGCTGCATATTATATGGTTACAAATGATTGTTATTAGAATTTGTTTAGTGCCTTGAATATGACTATAATGAATGATAGCCGATGTGTCGTGAAGCGTTTGCTGTTTTTCAGTTGAACAATAAAGTTACATTACAAAGTCATTTAGTTCTCAAGGTTTCAGGGTTTTTACTTTTTTTGTGACCTGTAGGTGGCATTTCTTTCTCCAAGTTGTACTTGTTCTCTCCGTCTTAATTGTACTCCTTACAATGTTATCACTGGTAGTTAGCATTCTGTCGTATTTGCTTGTGACGAAAACAATCCAGATTTATGTTCTTGGTCCAGATTTGTCATAAATCATTATAATTGTCATCATCATAAAGGTTCTTTTTTGTTGGTGAGCCCCTCCGCCCCCCCCCCCTCCATGGATTGCCAGGGTTGTGTTTTGGGAATTGAATATTCTTCTGCTAAGCATATGGTTTCAAGTAAGGTTGAAATTTCGGTCCTTTTCATACAAATTTTATTTTAATCCCTACATTGAGCTTCTATTTAAACTACTAACTATTTGATCATTGAACTGTCAACAATTCAACGACCCTGTGAACTATTTCAACTTCAAACTTTGTGAATATAAGCAATGATTTTTTTTTCTTGTTGCTCGCCTGCTAATAATCACTGAGTTTATGAGTAAGATTGAGTCCAATCCTTGACTATTCTTATTTCGTGTGTCCATACAAGTCTAGTGTTGATTGTTGATCTTATCTACTTTACAAATTAACTGCTTGTTATTGTTTTGGGGGTACCAGTTACGAATATTTCATCAGTTTCCAGTTAATTCCAAATGATTCTTCTAAGCGTTTGCTTTTCGACGTTTTGCTAGACTAGGAATTATGTGGTAGTAATAAGTCCCTATCTTATAAAATAAGCATAACAGAGCCTACAGATAAGTTTTCAGTCTATGGATTTGACTTTCTTGTGGTCATATATTATGGATCGTACTCATTTTGACAGTTTATTATGAGCTATGATGATTATGCTTTATGCTTAATTGAGAAATCATTTTCGCGCACATTACAAGTAAACTTAGAAAATTGATTTCGCCTCCCCCGCACCTCCCCTCGCGCTTTTCAGGCGACGAATTGAATATTTAACCGCCCCATGAGATGAAAATGTGATACCTTAGTCCCTATGCACTTCAGCCAAACTCCGCCCATGGACGTAGGTAATTAATTGTTAGCTTCAAATGGGATTCTATCCTTTGATGACCTGAGCAAATTCAACTATGCAGGACTATAATAAAGCGTAATATGTTAAGATCCTAAATGAGCTGAATATTTATGCTTCGCACTTGCGCCTGGGAAACATCTTATGCACATTACGTCTGAGTTATTTTTGTCTCATCTATCAGCCGTTGTAGTACTAATGTCTGGCTATATTGAATTCCATTTTAAAAGCAAAAATTCCACAATTTAAATTTTTGATCAGAGAGTGGCCTTGACTCTAAACTCTAAAGTTACAAAGAGCACGAGGCGACATGATCGAAGTGTAAAAAATCCTGAATGGATTATCTGACAGAAATATTGTACCAGTTTTAGTTAGAAATGAGGACAGTAGAACACGGGGCAACTCATTTAAACTTTCTCATGTACGACCTCATTATGATATAAGAAAGTGTTCATTTTGTTCTCGAGTAGTTGGCAATTTGGCATGTGGAATGATTTACCAGAAAATGTTGTTACATCGAGTTCAGTTAACAGTTTCAAAAATAACCTGGATACATTTTGGCTTTAGAATGATATGTATTATCACTATAAAGCTAATCTTACTGGAAAGACAAGACAAAATTTGTTAATTTAATTGCACTTGTATAATATGTATTGTATCACGTATTTAAAATTGATATGGACACAGAGGCACCATAGGTGCCTACGTTCAAATGAACCCGTTACTTTACTTTTACTTTTGATCTGAAAATATTAAAAGTTGTATGATATTGCTTTTACTCAAACGGGAAGTAGAAATGTGTTGACTTTTTTGTTTAGAAATATTTTATTTACTTTAGTTGTCGAATAGACCGGATCACCGGAAGTAGCAGTTAATTATATCCAAGTCACGTGATACGGTTTGTACTTGTCTTATTTGTACTATTTTACAATGTCAGTTTGCAGTGTATTATTTTGACATACCATTCTTTGTTTCAATTACCACAAAATTTTAATGTTCAAGTCTCTATAGGTTTTTGATAATTAGACAGGGAATTAGTCTAATAAGCAAATGGAATGCTTCCCGCTGTTGGTGATTTTTCTGATTTTTAAGTACTAATTTAGCTTAAATCTCGTGACCCTAATTGTAGAGCGAACAATTAGGTCGTGCTGTCATGATTGGCTTACAAGCAGATCCATTGAATATCTACATTCGTCAAATTGTGATCACATTCATGACCACACTCTTCACCACATTCATCGAAAAGGCCGTTCCCGTTATTTTACATGTGAACTACATGTAATTAATTATTATTTTAATTATGTAAACTAATTATCATGTTAATTATCGTTTTATCGTGAATGTAGTAATTAATGAATGGGGTCATACTAATCACCGCAACGGACCGCAACGGACCGCAACGGACTTCAGAATCACCGCAACGGACCCTAGAATCACCGCAACGGACCTTAGAATCACCGCAATGGACTTTAGAATCACAGCAACGGACCCTAGAATCACCGCCGCAACGGACCTTAGAATCACCAACGTGATTCTAAGGTCCTTAGAATCACCGCAACGGACCCTAGAGAGAGAGAGAGAGGGAGAGGGAGAGGGAGAGGGAGGTCCGTTGCGGTGATTCTAGGGTCCGTTGCGGTGATTCTAGGGTCAGTTGCGGTGATT
>JAQFYQ010002475.1:0-11649 GCA_034694885.1 Buchholzia appendiculata
AATTAGTTTATCTTATTTTATTGTGATGAATTTTATTTTATAAGATCGTAATTTTTTGAAGTACCCCCTCCCCCAAGTTACAAATTAAATAAAATTGTGAAAGAAGATCGTCAAATTTTTTGACTTTCAAAAAAAACCTCCCCCTCCAAATGAAGTACATCGCTGCGGCCCTACGTCATTATAGTTGCAAACAAATGATAATACAGAACTCAATGCTGGTCTGATATCCGTTTCCTATCGAATTCTCAGAGAGCTCTTTGCACTTCTTAGCAAACTCTTCTTTGGTAAGATCTGGTTCCGCTCTTAGTTCCTTCTCTAGTTTCCGATGTTCTGTCATTCCTTCTTCCACTTTGCTGCTTCCCACTTTCTTATTCCACTCATTTTTGCCAGCACCGTTACTACCCATGTTTTCTTTGCTTTTTACTTCATTCTTGATTCAGTACTGGAAAAACGCATTTCGATGATTCCGTTCGTATTTTTCCTATCTTTTCCTTATTGCTACAGGAAGTTTGATAACGTATTAAGTTATTGTATTTGCTGTACTTTCAGGACTCAACCTTACAGCTCAATCCTTATCAGTCTTCGGTTACTTCACGAATATTTATGCTTGAAAAATAATTTTCCCACCAGAAGATATTTTAATATCGTGAATTTAATGTGCCATCTGTTGATGTAAAAGGCATAAAGGTGGCATAAAGACGCTTGTTGAGTGTGGCTTGAGTGTGGCGGCTGGAATATCGGTCGGCAATAACGTGCCACTCTTGGCGACGTTATTGAACAACCATCACGCGCATGCGCCAAACTCCTGGCATACACATCGAATCTGTGTCGCGCAATGTAAACAAAATATTTAAACGCAAAATTCTTTTCTTTTGCTACAAAAAACTGAAACATCTCTTTCAGAGTTGACAGCACAGTAGTACGACGACAGACATGAATCACACAGACGGAAGTTTTGCGGGCGTGTATAATCTAAGCAAGAAATCGGCCAGGCGGGCGAATATTTCTAATAAGCGATAATGGCGGAAATTATTTGAGCAACTATATGCCAGAACCGGATATGAGGTGGGCTGGGCGCATTCTCGGTAATTGCTAGAATAATTGCAACGCTACAGGTAGCAAGGGCTGGATCACGTGACTAAGAAATGCAACGTCACGTGACGCAACAAGTGAATGTCCAGTAGACAAGAGATAGGTGACCATGGTGATTTGCGGAAAGTGGGAGGTGGAGATTAGATGCTTAAAACGGAATTCAGGATTTGAGCGATAGCATTATTTTAAATAGTGTA
Source organism: Buchholzia appendiculata (assembly GCA_034694885.1). NCBI lineage: Eukaryota > Metazoa > Annelida > Clitellata > Enchytraeida > Enchytraeidae > Buchholzia > Buchholzia appendiculata. Next base: position 1,290 of record JAQFYQ010002475.1, read on the forward strand.
CGGAACATGACGCAATGTCATATTATACTGTTGCGCAATTGCGACGAATTTTGTAACAGTATTACTGAAACGATGTCTTAGGACGATAAATCTAATTCATGAATCAAATTTTTTGATAAATCGTCTAATTTAACGACATAAATCTCGACCGCTAATAAAATTTGATGATGAATTACTATCCACTCAGCCAATGGCTCCGCTTTGAACTGACTGGCTGTCATGGCCAGGCTATTGTCGGTAACTATATCGAAACAGTGTCTCGTCAAAAAGATCAACAACGAAGCTTAATAGCAGTTAAAATTGAGTGAATTTGAAGTTAAAGTTGATCATTAGAAATTCAAAATGTAACAAAAATTATAGTCTACTGTGATAATATAATAACCCGTATCATCTTAATTAATTCGTATTAACTTAATTTATTTTCACAGTTATTGCTTTGGCAGCGGTTCAGTGTTTTCTATTCCGTTTCAAAAGATAATTCAAACAAAGACCTTGTTCTACAATAGTCTAATAAGATTTTACTTGCCAATAGAGAATTATCTTGTCCCTGATTTTTTCGAGGTTGACGCAGAGAAAAATTTTAGCAGTAGCTTCCTTCTTCAATAAAAATTTTACTGCGCCTGCAGAAACGTCTACCAGGAGCTGAATTCTAAATTAAAGCAGAAGGTGATGAATCAGCCCAATTTAACTCGACTCCGGACTACCATGAAGCAGTGCTATAGTATACCTCTCTCCGTCTCTTTTGCTCCCTCGATCGATCCTCTCTCTCTTTTCTTTAATTCTTTCTCTCTTCTCTCCCTCCCTCCCTCTCCCCCTATCTCTCTCTCTCTTTCGTTTTGTTTCTCTCTCTTTCTCTCTCTCTCTCTCTCTCTTTCTCTTTCTTGCTCTCTTTTTTCTCTCTCGCACTTGCTTAGATCTTCTATTTTTTAATATACGTTCTATATATTCGCTCAAATCATCCTTACCCAGAGTTTATAGACATCTCTATATTTCCACGTCCCTAGATTTCTGATATTGAGACTAGTCGTATTATAAATGCGACCTGCCACACCGTTCACGGTATATCTACTATCGAAAGAAATAATCTCTGTGCAAAGTTTTATTCTATGCAGTCTGGAAAGCAACTGTACGCTCGCTATGTGATTCAACCAGAGTTCTGTAAACGCTCGATATTAAACATAAACCGAGTTTAGAAAATATAATAATATTTCAGTATTTAGACTATGTTTTATAAATTTGTCTAAGTAAGTCCTAACTCCATATAGTAGCATAAGTTATATTTATGATCCTTAATGCAATATTGAAATATTATCAAAGAATTAATCTGATTCTTAACAATATGGACATCATCTGGTCTCAATAAATAGCCCCAACCATATCAAGCGAATGTTTTTGTTATTGTAATTAATTTTAGAAATTACCTTCAGTTATTGTCAGAATAGGTATTAGATTAAATGCCACGGAAATAGGCTTCACTTCTACGGACCTCGTGTAAAGTGACTGTCAATCTGTTAGAATTGTGTAGGGTTTCGTGAAGAGAGACTCAATTAGAAGAAGAGGCCGACTGCAGCTGAGAAATAAATCTGTTATGGTTGGTAGCAATTTACGAGAAATGTTTATGTGGTGGCGTTATAACGTAAATAGAAACCTGAATTGTTTTATTATTTGACCCGTTTCTGACGTATCTGGCCACCACGCATAATAATTCTTGTAACCCAGTAAAACGACAGTCAGAAAAACACCACACAGCATACGTCACAGAGCTTGAGACACAAAGACAGGCAATAGCACCCAGTCAACTAGAGACACCAAGGCACGTCAAAGCACACGGTCAATTACAGACACAGAGACACGTCAGAGCACACGGGCAACTAGGGATACTAAAGGACGTCAAAGCACACGGTCAACTAGAGATACCAAGGCACGTCAAAGCACACGGTCAATTACAGACACAAAGACACGTCAGAGCACACGCTCAACTGGGGAAGTCAACTAGGGATACCAAGGCACGTCAAAACACGCGGTCAATTAGAGACACAAAGGCACGTCAAAGCACATAGTCAACTAGAGAGAACATTACACGTCAAAGCACACGGTAAATTAGAGAGGACATGGGTAATTAATTTCACAGCAAAAGTTGAGAAATTCCTCGGTTTGCCAGTTAAACTAGGCATCACTAGCGTCCAGGGCCTATTTTAACGTGCCTACAGGCACGTCCGTGCTTTGAGATTACAAAAACGTGCCTGAGGAATTGACGTGACGTGCCTGAGGAATCGTGCGCCAAAAATTTTTTGGTGCGCCGCTACCCCCCCCCCCCCGCTCGTCGGGGGGACGTGCTTGGTAAAAAAATTCTTTAAAATAGGCCCTGCTTCCGCGGATGGCCTAAAAGCGTACAACTTTAAAATGTTATTTGAATTTTATTTGAGTTTGGAGTTTGCCTCCTTTATATAGTCTGAGTACGTATAGCTAGAATTTGCATCGTCCTAGCCTCCTAGGATAAGCTGGATATCACGCAAGATTTACGTTCCCCAGAGAAGCTCGGGCCTCTTCGTCTGAAATGTATTGAGCCGTCAGATTTTCAATGATCATTAGTTGTAGCGCAGCAGGAGTTGATAAATTTCATCTTCAGCTTGCAGCGTATCTCATTAAATTTGCTCGCTTAGAATTTCTTGTGAAATTATTACTACAAGCATATCCGTTTAAATCATATTTAACATTTGTGCGTATATATTCCAATGTAATTGTAGAAGCCCAAAGTGCTGATGGACCAAGCTTTAGAAGTTCCACTGCTACTGACTCGTCAACTTACCAGAATCGCAGTTTATCTGGTCCTTTATCTGGACCTTTATCCGGACCCTTATCTGGACCGTTTGGTGTCTCGCCGCTCCCTCCCACAGGCTTCTACTCTCCAGCTCTCCTTGACCGTTATCCAACTTCATATCGTGTGTCGGTCACGTGGGCAGGCATGATCAACTCTTGGCCGTCTGCCAGCTCCAACACAAATCTACGTTACACCCTCACCGCTACAACTTCTCTGCTGCCGTTCACTCCGGTCACGCACTGTTCTACAGCCAGCAGAGCATTCGCAGCAGCCTCAGCAACGCAGCAGTCTGTCCAATCAGATGTCTCCTTGTCGTCCACCAATCCGGTGCTACCAAACACGGGGATCTTTGATCGTTGCTGGTTCAGCGATTCAGCCTCGAGCTTTGCACAGCAGCCACAGAAGACGAGATATCAAGCGAGAATTCAAAAAGTCGCCAACTGGCTTAGAAACGAGACAAAACTTTTCGAGAGAGATGAGTCTGTCGATCGTGAGCGGAGTTTAGACAAGTAAGACAGAACTGAGTCTAGACAAGTAAGACAGAACTGAGTCTAGACAAGTAAGACAGAACTGAGTCTAGACAAGTAAGACAGAGCTGAGTCTAGACAAGTAAGACTGAACTGAGTCTAGACAAGTAAGACTGAACTGAGTCTAGACAAGTAAGACAGAACTGGGTCTAGACAAGTAAGACAGAGCTGAGTCTAGACATGTAAGACAGAACTGAGTCTAGACAAGTAAGACAGAACTGAGTCTAGACATGTGAGACAGAACTGAGTCTAGACATGTAAGACAGAGTTACTGACGTCACAACTTTGACGACTGAGTGTTGGTTATCATTCGTGACGTCACTACTTTTAAGTCTTGCTGTTTGATAACCAAAGCTGCTTTAGCTTGTTGTTATTATTGTTGTTGTTACGTCACATTAATCACAAAGTACATTGTATGGTATTGTATTCTGTTTTTATTGTTTTTGAGGGCATACATTAAGAATTCTGCATACACATTTTTACACAGTTATCGTCTATATTGTGATTTATTTGTGCATACACAGTAAGACTGATAAATCAGCCTGTCACCGCCTGTGTTGTTTGCACTGTTACAACGCTGTAGCGTTGTAACATTTGTAACAGATGTCCGCTTCATGTGTATTAATCATGAATCATTTCTTCTATATAATTTAAAAGGGCATACACAAATATTCTGGTATGTTTAATCACTACGCGTTGTATGTTGAGCTAAGGTTTGATTGTTCTCTTTATTTCTTATTATTTTGCACCGTTCTGCCGTTTATTTTTTTTTAAATTAAAAATATATATTAACTTTGTAAAGTTAATGCATACGTGTATGAATAATCGAAACCGACAGTATAATGCAGCGTTCTTTGTCGTGTGATAATGCAGCGTTCTTTATCGTGTGATAATGCAGCGTTCTTTGTCGTGTGATATAATGCAGCTTTCTTTATCATGTGATAATGCAGCGTTCTTTATCGTGTGATAATGCAGCGTTCTTTATCGTGTGATAATGCAGCGTTCTTTATCGTGTGATAATGCAGCATTCTTTATAGTGTATTAATGCAGCGTTCTTTATCGTGTGATAATGCAGCGCTCTTTATCGTGTAATATAATGCAGCGTTCTTTATCGTGTGATAATGCAGCGTTCTTTATCGTGTGATATAATGCAGCGTTCTTTCTCGTGTGATAATGCAGCGTTCCTTATTATGTGATATAATGCAGCGTTCTTTATCGTGTGATATAATGCAGCGTTTTTTATGGTGTGAGAATGCAGCGTTCTAATGCTATTTAGAACGGTGTATATGTTGTCGATTTGATATTTTTCTCATTTTGCATCTCGATATGTGCATTTTTAAATATTGCGCACCAAGTTGTATAGTAATTTGATATCATCGATGTATTTGATTGTGATGTCTTAGCATTTTCTAAATTAATGTAAATATATATTTTCATGGGATGTTATTGAAATGTTGTCATAATTGCTTTGTCAATTTTGACCATTGATCAATTTTATACAGTGTATCCCAGAACTTTAAAACTGCAATGACGAAAAGCTTCATGGGGTTTCAGGCCAAGATGCATTGGCCGTTTACTAAAATGTTAATAGTTACCATTTCCCATGGCTTGTTACAAACCACAGACGTAATGTATAAAAGTTCTAAAAGTTGTCATAATTAATGGAAGTATTGGAATATTTAGGTTATATGAGAATTTTCCATCGAGTTATGCTTAACCTATTAATCATTACCATATTTACAGTGCAATTTATTACAAGCTTGGCCGATTGAAGCTTGGCCTAATCACGTTCTATCAACTGTTGGTCACTGTCTACTCTCTTCGGTTTAATACTTGAAGTTATTATTCGAATTAGCCATTCCCTTGCGCTATCATCATCGTGATTGTAATCGTCGTCATCATCATCATTGTCATCATCATCATCATCATCATCATCATCATCATCCTACTGGTACGTGGGTTATACTGCGAGTGAGGATCGAGCTCCTGTAGCCCAATGACACCCACACGTACATCTAGTATTTTCTACTTGAAGTAAGGAAAGCATATTTCCATGATTATCAGTATTAAAATACTTTTAACAAAATAAAATTTAAAGTTTGGAGTGCTGTTAGTATGAAACAGTGTCCTAGAACGCTGTGGTCAGCACTGGATATTCGGTTGACCTGACCCACCATGGTCAGAAAGTAATCAAGCAAGGGACACAGTGCTACGTCCTTCAGAATACATGTCAGATGGTCCAACGACACCCACTATAGTTACATTAGAGCCCAGTAACTACTGAATATATCATGCAAACTAAGTACACTTTGCGTTACACTGGACGATGTCTGCATCTAGGCCGTCCGCTGGCAGCAGAGGTCTTGGAATCTGCATCAAACGTCCGTGCACCCCCCCCCTAAGTTTCATCATTGGGCCTCGACATCCGGTTCATATCTGTAGCTCCCCACTGGAATCCTCACCTCTTCACCAAGCAACTCCCCCCCCGCTTCCCTTCCCAACTGACCAAATTCTGGATACAGGGCTGCTGAGATGGACCAGAGTTGCATTAGTGAACACAAAAATGAGAAATAAGAATGTTGATGAACGTGCGTTTTAGGATCACTTTATAATCAAACATCTCAACAGAACCGTATAATCGATTCAACCGATAACAGCGTGCACATTTGAAACTGGGAACTTGTAGGAAGAGGGTCATAAGGGAGGGAGCTGCAAGTTCTCTCTCTGCAGCACTTATCAGAGGTAACACAGGCACGTGCCACAGCATCAAACTTCTGTGCCCCGCTCCCATACCCCCCCCCCCCCCAATCAAAGCGTCTGACTTGTGCCTCGGCATCCGAGATTTCTATGTATATAAGCATACTTCAATCCTTGGCTCGCGAGCACCAAGCAATTTGTTTCTCCACTTGCACTGGATACGATCCTGGTAACGAGACTGTGAGAGCGACTCCATCCGGTGTTCACTGGCAGTGGCTGCAGATGCATCCGACGTCTGATCCCTCCAGTATAGTCAATCATTTTCGTAGGACTGACGCTTCTATTTCCCACGATCAAGACTCGGTATTATTATTAAAATCCGGAAAATTGTTTCTGTAGAACTCACTCACACTATTGCAAAGCTTAGTAGAGTTCAAGAAACGTGTCAGATCAACGGTCGCCATGCTGCGACTAGTACCTCTGTGATCATGAAGATACCTACAGATCTTGCAGATCAACGGTGCACCGAGTGGCTTACAGACAGGTCTGTACGATCGCTTGCGCAACAGATACTTCGCATACACGTCCGGCCTAGAATCGAGAAAGTTGAGATAGTCGGCAAGATGTCTGGGTGATGAGAAGTTCCTCACGTCAAGAAAGGTTTCCGCCGGAGCGTACTTGCTGTAATCCACCGACCCGAGAACGACAGCGACGACGTCGAGACGAAGCAGACGAAAGAATTTCTCCGTCACGTATTCCTTGCAGAAACTGTTCTCGAAGGAAAGGTAGAACTTGTACTGCGCATTGAGCATTTTGTAGCAACTGTTGTCCATTCTTGGCAAACACTCCAAATGTCCGCATTTACCGTAGATGTCTACCGGAATGTGTTTCATCAATTCGTGCACGTAATCATCTCGCTTGCTCGGTGTATTCCGGTGACTACAGAACCAAGCTACGAGCTTTGTTTTCGCAGATATTAATCGAGTGAGGCTCTTATGAGTCTGGCGTTGCCAGGACGACCGTAAAGTTGCGGAATCTTTGACGTGCTTGCACGTTGGCCCGTACGGCTTCGGGAAGTCAGATTGCATGGAGTAGGTCGACGTAAAATGAAAGAGGCCGTTCAAAAGCGACAGCTTTGTCATATTGATTCGGATTGGTGCTTCGAGGTTATAATAGATCCATAGTTGGCCCGGTGGACGAGGTAGCTTCGGTGTGTCGGTGATGTTGGCTTGCAGGTACCATCCGTTCATTAGAACTGCATCGCTTGTACGGTATCTATCTCGCTGGTTGTAGATATGAGAACAACGCATTTCAGGTGAGAGCACCGAAGAGCATGCCGGGTATTTCTTGGATGATATGATACCTTCACGTTCCCACGGTTTAGTACGAGCGAAAGGACTTCGAGCCTCCCAAGTTAGTATCGTCAACATTGTCTCATTTCCACTCAATGATTCAAACTGATCACTAGGCCTATGTGTCAGCTCGCTACTTGTTTTTGCATATGTGTATACCGGAAAATTTTGTTCTGATTCATTTGATTGTAGGAAAAAATTGCCGGTTAGTTGTCCTAATCCGCTAGAAAGCTTCGTAAGTATATTGCGCGAGATATCATAATTGAACTCTCGTAAAGTTACGTACAAGAAAACTGCGAGAACCGAACCAGCCAAGAAGAATATGACTTTCGGCGATAATTTAGTCAAAAACGTCATCTTTCTATAGCTTTTATACGCGACACTGACGATTCTTCCTCGCATATCTGTTAGTACAAACAGACAAATAACATTATACAATAGTAACAATAACATTATACAATAGTAACAATAACAATATACAATAACGACAATAACAATATACAATAGTAACAACAAAAATAGAGCAGTCTAACACGAAACAGGGAATGAATTTTTTCTTGAAAAAATTATCCCCAGTGAAAATTGTCAGTGAGAATTGAACTGAGGGTGTCGAGATTTAACTGCAGGGGATGATAAGAATCCGCTGGGTTGTAGGGAAATGCCCCCCCCCCATATATCCAAGATATCAATGCTGCCTTTTATTTATTAATTGTGACACCTATCCCTACTGACTGCCATGACCACTATGATAATTAGAATAAATTAGTGTATGCATAGATTTAAGCAGTGGCCGAATTGGTGACAGGTCAGGAGTTATTGAACCCCTCGCCCAATTCAAATTTTTACGCTCACCTCACATATTTAATGTGTGTTCAACATCCCGGAGAATCGATGTCAACCGGCTTTCCCCCAGTTCACATTTTTGAGTACAAAATGATGTTACAATTGTTATTTGAAAGTTATCAAAAAAATGGCCTTAAAAAGACCAGGAAGTTTGCATTCGAACCGCGCACTGGAGCACTGATATTAAGTTAATAGTAACAAATATTATGAGTTAGGCCTATAACTTATGTTATATCAAGCTATCAGTCAACCAACAGTCACAACAGCAGAGGGCATACAAGGCTATAAAGGATGTTTCATTTATACGCAAACACTGCCCACGTTATTTTCTTTCTAATTAGTCTTTGAGGTTAATCAATATTTCATTATAAACTTTGCCTATCTGTGATAGGACCACGCGTCACTCGTAGCAGGCTAGTTTTTGAAGCCTCACACTCAATCAACAATCACGGGCACAGATTCATTTCAATGTTTAGTGGGTAGGGGCTAACTTCCACTTAATTTGTATTAATCAAAATGTTTTAGGAAATCTTCTTGGTATTTTTAATTCTCAGTAGTTTTCTGAATGGTTAATTTCCTTAAAATGTAGGGGGCATAGCGGCGCCATACATTTTCATTTGGGGGCTGAAATTGTCTGACGAGCGGGGGGAGGGGTAGCGGTGCACAAAAAAATACTGACGAGCGGAGGGGGGGGGGGGGTAACGGCAGACCAAAAATTGGGAGGGAGGGGGCTTTGACACTTTTTGGGAAAAATACACAGTAAAAATTGCTTTATAAATATTTGGGGGCTTAGCCCCCCAAGCCCCTGATACGCGCCTATGATCTTGTGTATAAATTACCCGTGATTCGTATTGCTTGTGCTCTATTTACATTGTATCTGTACCCGTTGTTGTACACTACACGTAATAAAAAATTAAATAAGTAAAAAAATAAACAATGGGCCGAGTAACGAATCATGGCACAGAATCCACGTCTACTCAAGACCCTACATCCAGCTGCGCATCTCACCTCTGCTTCGACGCTTGCGACACAGCTGCCCGTGTGGAGGATCTTAGGGGCTAAAGATCTCTCACCTCTGCTTCGATGCTTGCGACACAGCCGCCCATGTGGAGGATCTTAGGGGCTAAAGATCTCTCCAAGTTACCGGCTTTCCTACAGCTTAGTACATTGCATGAGAACAAATCAACAGGGTATGTGTTCAACAAATAATGAGGTACGTAGTAATGCCGTAAACCACCGTCAAATCACCGTAAACCATCAAAAGATCGCCGTAAATGATCGTAAACACCAACTCCGTTGTAATCGCGGATCACGGATTGATCAACGATTAATCACAAATGTTTGATCACGGATGGTTTGATCACGGATTGATCAACGAGATCAAACCATCCATGATTGATCAAACCATCCGTGATCAATCGTTGATCAATCCGTGATCAAACCATTCGTGATACGTGGTGGTTAACGGTGGTTTACGGTAACTTTATGGTGCCTTTGCGGTGCTTTACGGCATCACCGCGGACCCAAATAATGTAAAAAAAAGTTTTAGGTTCTCCTTTACTTTAGTACATTATAAGGGAAAAAATCAACACGTCGGGACGTGTTCAAAAAAATCATGATTTTTTTCAAATGTTGGAATTTAATGATGGAAAATGTTCTCTCGGTCCTACCCTAAGCCTAACCACAACCCTACTTATAACCCTAACTCCAACCCTACCTTAACCCCAGCAGTTTCCCATGCAATGTACTACGGTAATTAATGTAAAGGAGATCCAAGTTTAATATTTAGGAAGCTGGCAAAACGTTCTATGAACACAACCCTAGTCTTAACAAAAAAACGAATCATAGCCCTAACCCCAACCATAACCCGACCTTAAACCTAACAGTTTCCTACACAGTGTACTAAACTGTAGGAGAACCAGATTTGGGTAATTGTGTAATTTAGTGTCCCAAATTTTTTTCCTCAAAAAGCTAATTTTTTAATATCATATTGACACAGATCTTTTTATTGAACATCAAACAAAGTGCAATGGTAACAGTCTCTCAGACTTTATGAGCCTGGACGAATAAGTCAATTCAAACAAAACAAAAAGTACAAGACAATGAAAGAGTCAGATACC
>JAQFYQ010002476.1:0-11649 GCA_034694885.1 Buchholzia appendiculata
TATAATCGATCTGTTCTAGTGGGGGGGGGGGGTCGGGTTCAAACCCCGAAATTTTTTAAAATCTTAATTTTTTTGTTTTGTACATTTTTCATAAAGGTCGTCAGCAAAATCGCTCAAGCTCCACTTTCACCCCAAATGAAATGTAAAAGGTCGTTAAATTATTGGGAATGTCAATGACCCCCTCCCCCCGGAAATGGAATTTGGCTGCTGCCATGATTGCAGTAAATTCTTGTTTTAATACACAACAAGATGTAAATTAAAACTAAAGAAAATATAACAGAACTAAATGTTAATATCCAATCTGTAGTGTATGTGAATCAAACAGGGCAACGTAACTTGCTCGTGTAAACATACTTAAGTATGTAGGTTTGATTGTTTACATCGATATGCCTTACGATATGCAAAATGACGACATGCAAAACATCATAACATCTGTTATCTAGTAGGTCAATCAAGAATTACTTCTAGCTTGTGGAACTACTTTAAAATTACATTCTTATAAGCAGAAACGAATCGCAGGTTTAAATTGCATTTTGTTAATCACTCAAATATTTAACTTGCGTCTTTTCATAATATTGTCTTCAGCTAAATTAATTATTAATATGTCAAATTGATCTGTCACATCTGTCTCTTGCTATATCGACATTGCACTTTGTTCGCCTCGTCTTAAGTTCTTAACGAGGCGAGAAAGTAGCCTGCATTTTATTATGTCTGAATAATTTAATTAACTTTTAACATTTCAAGCGATACATGCAATAATAATTGTCAAATATATATCATGTAATAATGTTTTATTCTGGTCTAGGTTATCACGGTCCACAGTACTACGATAATTCCGCCCCTGCCTATCAAGTGAACTACGGCATGCCACCTAGCGGGCAAGTGACACAACAACCTCAGCATTTGCAACATATGTGACGTCATAGATGACGTCATGACGACGAAATTAAGTAAAACGCATCCAAGCTGACGCCTTATATATTTGCACCTGTTTGTACTAATTGTATGATTATTTATGTTTCCGTGTTGACCACAAATTTTGTCAAAGAGTGAAGACTTAACGGAGACCATTCTGATTACTTGAAAATTTTAAAATCAGTCTGATAGTGAATTTGTCGTTCAATATTAAAATAACGATGCTTGTGATCACTGAAAATGAGATAATATATTAAACTTAATATTTGACAATGTAGCTAACAGTTCAGCTCATCTCAGCTCACTTCCACTTGGGATAAAAACATACAAGGCATAACTGATCGAAGGACAGAAACTAGACCTGCAGGCAAGATAACTGGAAATTTTCTCTCAGCGGCATTATTGCCCAAGCTGTGCAGTTTATCGGAATCTCTTAATATGTCATAGATCTTGACACGTGCCAATTCTCTGTCTGTTTTCTCTCAACGGCCACATATGCCATGCTTGAATTGAACATGCTTACAAATTAATTAATTAAATTTAATTAATTAATTAAATGCGAACAAATTAATTATTGTTGAAATGATTAATTTCTAAGTCTGACTCGATACTCCAATCGCCTATGGCCAAGAAGAAAGCAAATGTTCACAAAATTAGGCACCAAATGTAATGAAGACCGAAAATTCTCAATATAGTTTTCATCGTTCCATATGATGAATTCTAGATTTCAACCTCCTCTGTTGTCGTTGAATTAACACAATTACCGCACCTGGACATGTATTCGGAATATGAAGCATAGACAATGTGATTAGCATTTGTGCAGTACATAATATATTATTTGTAGGCATTTATTCTCCAGGCATTTAGAATTAGTCGTTGAAAAACATCAAATTTTCGCAAATCTGTTTTACAACTCTCCATTCCTATTCCAGAAATCACAAGGCTGGTCCAATCCTCGACGATTAACTTTGGCAAAACTCATGTAAAGAAAAATCTACGATATCGATACAAAACATGTGCTACGTTCATGACCGCGAAACTCTGTTAGTCCAGAATTAAACAATAGACCGTTTTGGGGATAAATGATATACGCACCTTTAACGTCATTGCTAAAACTACTTCTGTCTGGAAAAACTGTTGGATACTGTAAAATAGCTATGAATTGCGCACTAACGTCTCATATTCCCTTCTAAATAAAAATATTCATAAAGTAACTCTTATCCCTTCTAAATAAAAAATATTCATAAAGTAACTCATAATTTCGCGAAATCGCATAGTAGACAAACAATTTTATAGCGGCACGGTGTAGATATTTCATTTTTAAGAAATATGAGACTTCAATGCGTAATTCTTGGCTGCATTCAGTCTTTCTTAAAGACGGAAGTAGTTTAAACAAAGATAATTAAATGTTTATGATCATCTATCCCAAAGTGATCTTCAGAATCTCTAGCAATATGTATAAATCAACATATTCAAATGAATAATGAAATTAAAATAAAGCAGACTTGTAGCCGGCCACTTAATGCATTATAGGTCCGCAGCTATAATCTATAACATTCAAATATTTGCTTTGCATAAAATTACTCGGATATATATTTTATTACCAGTATTATGACTATAGTCATTATTCTATTGTTTTTATGATAATTGCATATGTTTGTTTAAAGGGTCATCGTCAGGGCTTGATTGGTCCTAAGTTTTGACATTGCGTATTTTCTGTAATATGTTACTGTATGTCAAATTGTCAAACTTGATTGCAAATAATAATAATAATATTACAATTACATTGCCCTAACTTAACATCATCAATAGTACTTTGTTAATCACACTATTGTACCCCTAGTTTTCTCAATGTCCATTGTGGTACATTTACCAATTGATATTTTCAACTGCGATTTAGAAGCCCATTCACTAATACTATTGAAACAGGATTGAAACTTTAACTTTTCAAATTCAGAATATACATTTGAAAAGAGGTTAGATCGGCGTAATAATTTATTTGAGTGCCTTGAACACAATCACTTAAGACATTAACATAATAACACAAATAGAATCAAGAACATTCCCTTGAGGAAAGCCAGTAGACAAACATTCTGAGATGATGAATTACCATTGATTGAAACACTTTGAGTTCTATTTGTGAGATACGATTCCATGACATGATAAAGCTTGCCACTTATACAGTACCGTGCAAGTTTATGCAACAACTTTTGATATTAACCCCAGAAGTGCAAAAATATTGAGTAAGCACGCTTAAAATTAAACGAAAACACTTCATGGATGGTATGAAATATTCTGCAAAATATATTGAATAATTGATGCAATAAACATGAAACATATCAAAACTAAAGTTATTAAATAAGTTTTAGATCTATTTCATTCCAGACGGTTTAAAAATTTTAGATTTTATAATGGCTGCAGCATCACTAGTTCTAAAATCGTATGCCGACTTTGCAAATTTGTGATAAAATTAGAGGTATCTATATTATTATCAAAATGATTTCGCTCCACGAATTGGTCAAGATCTATTTAAGTATGAGTACTGTATGTGAGTTACTGCATGCAATCTACGGAGAGTAGATTGCAATCAACATGACAGAGCTCAACATAATAATCTCTAATTAACCAGTAATTGAACAGAAATAAAACAATAATATAGGCCCGTATGGGATTTCATTTAGCTTTTTTTACTTTAATCGATTTAACGACCTTTGAAACAAAATTAATTTCGGGGGAGGTTAACGTTCCAAAATGTTTGTTCATACCTTTTTAAAGAAAACGGACCGAAACATCATAATTTTTTATGACAAATTATCCTTTTAAAAGCGGTCCTGCAATAAAAACTAAAACACAAATTACCACGAGAACAAGAAAATTACAAAGTTAGAGCGTTATCGCAGTAATTTCATATTTCAAACATAATGCAGTCCATTGAGTCGCACAAATTAATGCTGAACATAATAGACAAGTCGTGGACATTGTTCAAGTTCACCTGATTTAAGACATCTTGCTGTAAGGCGCAAATACGTTTAATTGTTGTTCGATAAGAACTTGGTTCTCATTGAGAGGCTTAATAAGAATTGATTCCTATTATTACGTTAAATTATCTGAACAGTGCAGACACTATTTAATTATTTTGCTTCCTTTAATTTTAAAAAGTTTTGCAAGTACCCAGTACCAAAGGAAAATTTTGAGAATTCAATATCAGATTAAAAGACAATGTTGCCATTCCACAATTTTCATAGAACATAAATAATACTTCTCCACGAGAAAATATATCTAGATTTAACGGAGAAGTAGAACCAGTCTAATAATAGGGGGTTTGGAGGCCGACCTCACGAAATCTCTCCCTTACGAAATCTTGGGGGGGGGGGTGATTTCCACAATATTCTCATTACAAGGGGGATTGGGGGATGGAACCGTTAGATATCTCTTTTTAGCTGAGGGGGGGGTAAACGCCACTTAGTAGAACGTATTGTAGATTGGACAGGATAGGTGCTGCAGCTCTATAGAATCAATACTTTTGTCTACTTTGGACCAATTTTTCAGCATTTTACCAGCTTTTAAAGTTAACTCCCAGATCATACAAAAAGCTCCATTTAAAAGCTGATATTAACTGAAGTCAATCTGTTATTTGTTAATTTGTTGTAATTATAATAAGTATACTGACTTCAGCTTTAGTATTAACTAATTTGACCACAAAACCGCTATAAGTAAATGACAAAAGGTTTGTCGGATAAGACAATGCAATCTCAGATAATTCAGGCTAACAATAGGAAAGCCAAAGATTAGACCAAAGACTAGCATAATTCCAGGGTCGCAATCCAGCGCACTGATAGTTATAATCTAAATATCATTTTCCTCGCTTCATTCCAGTGGAAAAACTTGCAACTTCTAGAAACCAGACCGAGATAGTTCCTTCTTTCAGCCTTCTGTAGGGGAAACACCGTTAATGAGAATATCTCCACAACCCACATTTTATTCATGCTCAATATAAACTACACCTTGCAACATCACGTAACATTTATTAGCTTTACTGAATTCTCGAAGGTACCCAATTTATAAATTATTGGAAGGAATATATGATCGAACTTTGTTTTCATATAAAATCCATTGTAAATGTACTCAAATAAGCACTAATTCAATGCACAGAGAAACGTAAATCAAATCTCAAATGTACTATAATATTTAACAAGAGAAAAAATAACAGTATCGAAGTTGGTAAATGGAGACATTGAAAATAATCTAAACTTCTAAAGTCTCCCTTCAGCGTTCCAAATATTCTAATGTTTAAACTACGTGACTTCCTATTTTTTACTAATGCACGCTTAAACTTTCAGTACGCCTACTTGGAATTTTTAGTATTACTATCACGCATAGCAAACATTTCACGGAGAACGTACAGTATTTACACATGAGCAGATAATCGTGCGCACATCAATTATAAGTTATTAAACTATGCAAATTAGATTTCTATGCGATCAAAGAGAAAGTAAAGTGCTGCGGAAGTGATCCTCGATGATAATGCAAATTAGAATAAGCGGCAAGTAATATTCTATTGACCTTGACCCTTCAGATTGGCCATACCGCGTGGTGTCAATTGGAGCCAATGTGTCTACTATGTGTCTACTATGTGATCATTTTCTTATAAGAGGAGATGTAGTATAGGTTTTACGCTTTTAAAAGCAAGGTTATAATTGATGTAGCTGAACTGTAATTGCTCGCACCGCTTTTGTAATATTATAGCACGATGCGTGAATGAAATATATCTATATTAAATAATGTAATATCAGAGGAGTATACCTAAAGTGTTGATTCTTAACTCAAATAGATAGAATTTATTACATGAGGTCTTACTCTAGAATTTTCTCAAGGAAATCTTACTCTAGACGTTCTTACTGTAGGAGTTCTTACTCTAGAACAATCTCTAGGAGTTCTTACTCTAGAATCTTCTCTAGGAGTTCTTACTCTAGAACAATTTCTAGGAGTTCTTACTCTAAAACTTACTCTAGAAGTTCTTACTCTAGAACTTACTCTAGGACTTCTTACTCTAGATATGAGTAGAGTAAAGTATTTGACGTCTTCTAAATTAAAGGTTGCTAGGTTCACTGGTCTCCCGCCACAGCCATCAGCCTCATGACGGAGTGCACCGTGCGTCACAAATCGGACCAGTACGATAGGTAAACATGTCATTGACTTGCATATCGTTTTACAGCTAGTATCAACTTGCATTCTTTGGAAACAGCAGTGATGTAGTCCTTGGCCCTGATGCCTTGCCCCAAGGCTGCCTTGAGGCATTTCACTGCCTTGCCTTGACCAATTTTTTCAAATGCCTTGCATTGCCTTTGTCTTAGAAAAATGTCCTTCCTTGTCCTTGGCCTTGAAAAAAGCTTTGCCTAGCCTTGGCCTCTAAAAAACCTTGCCTTTTCTTGAGGCACGGTGAAAAATGTAACGCTTTGACCTTGCCTTGACTTGAGCAAGGTCAAAAATGCCTTGCCCTGGCTTGAGGAAGTTCAAGGATGCCTTAGCAATGCCTTGGCCTTGAGAAAAATGCCTTGACTACATCACTGGGAAACAGAGACGACAGCGTACACAAATTTTTGTGATATTTAGCTACCGATTACGCTGCCTGGGTCGGGAGTTAAAGGCCTGAACTTTAGCACACGAGGCGAGTACTTAGCTGGCTGAGCTATCGACCACTGACAGAGGTATTAGGCACTATAAATTTCTATACATATAATGTACGCTATCAGTAAAGCTCAGAATTATTGGTTAGCACATTGAAATTATCGGATTTTTGGTTTACTTCGCAAGCTAAACTTCAAATGTATCAATTATATATATTGTTCGACTGACGAGCACGAAGTCTTTATATTAATCATTCCAAACTCGGTAGTCGTCAGTTTTCCGTTGCTCAAAACCGAAAATGAATTCGGAATCTCCTGAATACGATTACCCGCAAGGAAATGGAGCGTACAACGGTCCAGTGGTGCAACAGCAGCAAGGAGTTGGAGTGGGAGTTGTACAGCCTGTACAGGTCCTGTATCAAAGTCCTCCATCTGTCGTCTACGGGAACTACCGCCGCAAGCAGTCCGTGGGACTCGGAGTGACTCAGATCATCTTCGGGGTCCTCGGCATCATCTTCAACTTCGTGGCAATAGCTTATGCTCCATCTCTTAACGTTGTGGCATATGGGATCTGGGGAGGAGTTTGGGTAATTTGCTTTGTCATTACTGAATTGAACTACATATATTTTGACATCACAATTACAATTATATTTTACAATTGCAATTACACGTACATTTACAATTGTATTTTATGGTTACATTTTACAATTACCATTTACAATTACATTCTACAATTACATTCTACAATTACATTTTACAATTAAAACTTACAATTGCATTTGCAATATGTGATTTACTTTAAGTTTCGTTGACATATATTACAATCACAATATTTGCAGGTGTGATTATGATACCTAGATAAGGCTGTTTCAGTTGTATAATTTATTCAAAAACGCAATATTCTCAAAAAATGTTTATTAGAAAATATTGCATTGATTGAAGATAGATGATAAGAATAAATTTTAAAGTAAGTTTTAATCGAACTTTGTCGAATAAGTAAGGTATTCTTTTTTATTGAGTGCCTACTTTTTAATAAACTCTTTCATAGATTGTATGCTGTTTGCACTGATAGCCTCAACAGGTTTGAACTGCAATAATTGGCCACGCAGCAGACCCACGTAAATAAGCAACAGCATATACACATAAATAAAAGAAACATGGTACAATTAAAGGCAGACTATTACTGAGCTATTTTTTTGAAAAGAAAAATTGAATACATTTTATCAAAAAATTGAAACAAACGTCTAGATATTAAAGAGATTTGAGAAATTGAGTTGAGAAATACTTCAGATATTGCCGTGTTCTGTATGAATGAGCAATATTCAATGCTTAACACTATATCTTAAAATACAGACAGTTACCGTATAATTCGTATAAACAAAAATGTCACACTTGTTGCCTTTATGACATTCATACGTATTGGCTAAAAATAAACTTTAGTATTATTTTATTTCTCAACCAAAATTTGAAAAGTAACCCATTTCATCTCGAATTTTTAAGTATACTTGTAATTTATTATGACTAACGTCATTGCGATGAATTACTTATGAATTTTCTGTTGAACTACATCTTCAGGTTATCGTCTGTTAATTTATACGGTATTGTTCGTTCAGTTCGTCGTGACTGGAGGGATTGGAATTGGTGCTGGGAAAACGCGCTCCAGATGCCTGGTAGGATATTGTTCGTATTCAGTTCTATATGACGGTAATCAGCAGAATTCAACGAATAAGTTTGAGTCAGCGACAGATTTAACGAAAAATTCAAATCATTGTTTGTAGATATGCAGAATTCATTTGCGACAATTCCCCTTCAAATCATGAGTAAAATGTGATGCCTGGATCGGGAATCGAACCCGGTTGGCCTCCTTCCTACGTACGAAGCTGTCTTATCCACTGGACCATTCAGGCTTTCCTCTTTACTTTCTTTTAAAAGTCAAACCTATCGTAAATATATGCATATCGACATCTTCACCGTGCGAGCGTCGTACGACTCGTATGAGTCGTTCTTTGAACTCATCAGCTCCAAGAGTCACGCAACGCACCACCACATCATAATAAAAGCAGATGTTCTGTTTTAACACTATAGCGCCTGTTTTTAATTGGTGAATACAATTAAGACTTTCTTTCGGACAAATTTATTACATCACTTTGTGCGTTTTTTAAAACTGTAAAGGTGTTATATTGTTTAAAAATGTGCTCAATTTTGATCCGTATCGTAATCTCAGACTTCGACCAATTTCGATTCACTAACACGAACCAACGGCTGAATAAATAACAATTCATATGACACGCTGAACAATATGTTAGGAAAGTTGTAGCTGAATTGAATCGGCTGTTGTAGTGTCTGTTTGACTGTTGCTTGCAGGTGAATGCCTTCCTGGTCCTCAGTATCATCGCCTCTCTAGTGGCCGTAGTTCTGATTTCTTTAGGGATTTTCAGCGCATTGTTGAACGCAGACGAATGCTTTCTTTACTCCGACTACAGCAACAATAATAATAATTATTATTATGACTACTCCTATTACCGTTACGAATGCGAGGTGAGGGTTGAATAAACAACTGTTTTTAATGACATGCATTTTTATAAAAAAAATTGTTCTGGATGCTCAATGGCGCTGATTATTTAAAGCATGAAGCATTGCAGTAGTGAAATGTGCGTTGTCAATTCAGAAAAACTAAAATTTAATACTTTCGAGTACAAAACTACTTTTCGCCACGGCACATAACCTACCGACAGTCATGAGTCATGACACATGACCTAATCAACCCTAATGACCTATAGGTGGAACGACCTACTCACCGCTACGTCAGAACGCTTAATTACAAACTCTTCCTTATTTATATAGGCCACGGCATATGGCAGATTGAGCTTCACAATTATAGCGCCCACAGTGTAATCTCGATACCCCCAACTCAAAATACACTAATCCCCCAAGGTTCAGGGAGTTTGATAATTTGACACCTTCTTGCTGACCAGAATTTTTAAATTTCATATTAAGTATACAACAGCTACTACTCTGATTCCATGTGTTCATTCATATCTATCTTATCATTGTCTCTAAATTATTCTACGCGTGCTAAACTGAAAGGCATTTGTTGTTCATAGGCTACCACAATTTAGTTCGACAGATGCTGCGACTCTTTTACACTTTTTGCTTACAGAATTTGTCAGATATAGCTGACGTTCTGCAACATTTGCAAATAACCACTTGCAACTGCAACGACCTCAGTGAAGCTGCAATTTTAAGCACATAATTTTACAACAGTTTGCAGAATGCTTATAAAACTTGGTGGAAATCGACGCAGCAAAAATCCAAGGAAATAATGTTTTTAAAGATTTGATGGGTAAAACTGAGAAACTTAGCAGCGACTACTCCCTCTCCCTTTCCTCTTTCTATCTCTCTCTCTCCCTCTCTTTCTTCCCTTCCTCTCCCTCCCTCTCTCTCTCTCTCTCTTTCTCTCTCTCTCTCTCTCTCTCTCTCTCTCTCTCTCCGTCTTTCCCTTTCCCTCTTCCTCTTCCTCTCCCTCTTCCTCTCCATCTCCCTGTATCGCATGCTCAATGGCGACAATATTGGGTCAGAAATTCTGTAACGACAGTGTCTGCCTCTGGTCGTGCCTGCAGACTATCTTTGAGCCCAGGTACCGTGCATGAATGGACGACGTGCGACACAACAAGTTGCATGCTGTGTAATTTTGTACGTTGACATTTTAACTTGTTAAAAGGCTCGGAAAGTACATAGTGGTAGCATATATATTTATATATATATATATATATATATATATATATATACTGGTAATACTACTTGATAATTGTTTATTAATAAAAATAAAAATAATTCTGACCGTAATTATGCTGCAGAATTGTCGTGTTAATATAAGTTATTATAACAGTGTTATATTTTACGTTGTTGCCTATAGGTTGGAATAGCGATGAACTCTCTGGTGGCACTGGTGGGTCTCATTGAATTCATCGTTGCTGTCTGGGGTTCTGCTCTTGGCTGTAAGGTTGCATGCTGCAGCAACACTACCAACACTGTATGAATTCAATTATTTCAACTTTTAAAATATTATGATAATATTAGAATGAAACAATTAATAGGCCTAATTAAGAATCTTAAATAGTAATCATAAATATTGACAATACATATATCAGCATTCAGCAATTGATAAAACATTATGTATCGGTGTTTATAGTTGTATAGACTAGATGAGCTTTGTAACCTTGCATTTGTGTCTCGGTGAATATCGGCACTGATTATTATGTTCGTGCTCTCCTTAACCTTTTACCCTTAGGTCCGACAGACAGTATACAAAGGTGGATTTTCACAAAAGAAAGTAATAATTTATCTGTGAGGCAATAAATAATGCGCTAATTACTCAATGTGCGTTACAAAACATCCAAGGCAACAGGATAACACCTGTTACTAATCTCACATCCAAGTCAAAAGGCGATCAATCGCTTTATCGCTCGATAAGGCCATAAGCCAATACGGCACTACTAGATAAGACTACGATAAGACAATACGGCATATTATTATTTGTAATAAGTCGATCGATCGCCTTGTTACAAACCATCGCGAGGAATTAACCTCGGTATTCATTCATATTGTAAAAAATAGGACGAAGATAAAATAATTCAGAGTAGTTGCGCTAGGTATATTAAAAATGAGCTACAATTATTCTATACAATGTTTGGATTATTCATAATTTACTCAATATGAGTTACTCAGTTCGAAATAGGAGTTAACCATAAAATGTGCGCGGTTCCTGCAGATTTTATTCGCTCTGTCATGTAGGGCTATAACCACTATTCCGCTCTCATCATAAAGTACAAGACGTTCTGCGGTTCTTGTCGACTAGATTCAGCCTGTACAAAGGCAATCGATCGACTTTTAAAGAGTTTGGATTATTCATAATTTTGGTTCCTGCAGATTTGACTCGCTCTCTCATATCATATCGAAGAAACTTTCGGCTGCTAATGATTTCTTCGAAATGCATTTATATCAGATTCAATAAGAAATCCAATAATGTATTTCGAGATCAGTAGGCTATATAACCAGTCGGGTTGCCAGAAATATTCAGGATTTGGGATTGAAATTATTTGTTATA
>JAQFYQ010002477.1:0-11649 GCA_034694885.1 Buchholzia appendiculata
CTTGTCCTCTACCACCATTGACACCGCTGGTACATCCTCCTGTTCACAAGCTCCCATGCAAACTTTGCACACAAACCTTGTATTCACCGATCGAAGTTTTCCTTTCAATCCACTGGTAGTTTAAAGTTTCATCATCATGCTAGTTTAAAGTTTCCCTGTGTGTGTGGAGTGGGGGATTGAGAATAATGCAACTGCACAGTTCATTGAAGTGCATTGTCGTAAGAGGCGACTAAGGGACAGTTAGTCCTATCAGAGTTGTAGCATTAGTATAGATTAAAACCATCTGCCACTTGGTTCTTTCGTGGTTAGCATTCGCTCGCTGCCACTACCGGATAAAAAAACAGACTAACACTCTCTGAGGAAGGGAAATCACCCATTTCCTGTATAGGTTAGTCAGCAAGGGCATGAGGTAATAAAAAGCCAGACTTAATGAGCCCTTGGGTACATAACTTAAGTCTATAGTACCAGTGCTGAGCATAGACCTCTTTAAACGCGAATAGGAGACTGTAAACAGGTGATTATCATGATGATAAAAGTTTGCTAGTTTTTTTAGTAAGGGCAACCTTATGCAACAAACATTCACATTCTACATTTCTCTGCATTGCCAGCGCATGAGTGAAAACCTCCCATGTTTATTGTCACATAGTTGCTTCATTGACGCACAAGATGCATCTACATTAACATCTGAGCAATAAGTTGGCTTTAATTAATACTTCTACACCTAAAAATCTCAAAGTGAATGAGAAATACTCACCATTCCCGTTCTCTCTCTCACGTATCGTCTGATCAAGAAAAAGCTTCGTCTTCTTCGGCACGTCAAGTTTCTGGCCCTGAGCCACTGGTGGACCGGCCTTGGACGCACGTTCTTCAAACACCGCAGAACGTTTCAGCATTTTCACGATCAGACCTCCGCCTTTAGAACAGTGTTCATAAACAGGATAACATCACATAACCAACTGTGACAGCTATGGTAAAAAATAAAGATGTCTGATTATGAATGTCAAAAGAACTGAAATGTCCGAAATGATTAATTTCCAAAGGCGATTCATCATAAGCTATATGATATAGCAGTAAACAATCAATCGCATTGATTCACAAACGGTCCAACGGTGATAAATTAACTTTATTTCTAAATTATTTTGTTTCCTCAAACATCAGTTCAGTTGCTAATCTTTCTCATTGCATGTCTCATTTTCTCCGTTCTATTAAATACTGGAAACACATTCAGAATTCCCGACGTGAACACGTATTTCTCATTTGATTTTTATGTACCAATTTATCCAAATAGAATGTTCAGAGTAGAGTAGAAATTCATAATTGTACTGATAGATGCGTAACCAGCATGTCTGTATACAAGCAAAACAGAGAGGTCAAACAGAGAAGGAGGTAGATAAGTCATTGAGAAAATCGGACAACAAAAAACAAGCCGTTTACAAATAAACAACAAAGCGTATTTCAACTTCATCAATATCAACATTTTGTGCCAGTTTTTTTACATTTCCTAATCCGGAATAGTTAGACGTATTATGGCTGAATTTTTACAATTTTTTTACGCATGTTCTTGCCGATGCCAACTTGTTGCATACATGCAGCATAAACAATGAGGTGTAGGCTAATTTGCCACCGACCCATAAATCCCGTCATTTCCTCCACAAGACATGACTGATACACGGAACAGAGGGACTCTGAGATTTGAGGGCTACACCCCAATCATGCTAGCTACAACATGAACAAATGAAATCAGTAACCTTTGGTAGTCATGATGAGCGTTGCATCTTCTCGTCCAAACCTGCCGCACTTCATCCCGATCACTGCATCCTCCGTCTTGATCACATCCACCAGGTTCTTGTCTATGTAGATGTGTACTTCGTTGTTGGCAAGCGCTAAGAGGACGGCCCGGAGGTTCTTCTGTTCGTACACGAGCAGTTCGGTCGTCATGACAGCGGCCGGTAACTTCACCGTCCAAAGGCGCTTGCCCTAAACAAACGAATCAGGACAGGAATTGAAGTGCCATATGAACAGGTCAATCATTAAAAACCTACCTGTATGATGAGGTGTACACTGTGAAGATTGCATCAGTCTGACTATTGTTTTTGTTTACATTGAACTGCTTATCCTCACATCTCCCAGTCCGTGTTCTCCTGGGAAGTGGTCGCGTTATAAATGCTTGATCATCATTATTATTATTAATCACGATCAGATCAATAAACACAGGTGATTGTTTTCAGCATATCTGACCAATTTGATTAAACTTCAATTCATGGATGGACTTGAATCATTCTTCTGACCAATGTATAATCTCTGCAACTGAGACTTTTAATACAAAATTTAATATTTATCGAGGATAGTGATGGCTGCGAGAGAAATAGGTGCTTAATCTTTTTGATTTCAGTCTTACATTATACAATATATGTAGACACATGGAGAACAGCCTTTGGGGACTTTATTTAACGTCTCAGAATGTTATTGATGGCAGTCGTGGCAAGCATGGAGCATTATATTGCATACTAGGAGATATTGCATACAAGGAGATATTGCATACAAGTATACATACAATTCGTGCACAAAATGTCTAGCATAATAAACAACGATTTACATATATACAATAGTGCATGTTCAAAGCCATGTATGCATAAGCCATGTATGCATGTGTATTGTGTACCCAAGTACACTACACACACTGTGTAGAATACGTTCGAGTAACTCTTGCATGTTAAAGGACAATCTGTGTGCGCTGTACCTTCATACTGTAGCTGTGCAGAGTTTCGTCCATGCAAGCCACGAGTATGGTCTTACTCTTCTGTAGGCGGTGAATGCCGAGGGGTTGGGCCGATAATCTAAAGAGCTGCTTGCCCATTGCACTCCCTCTGAAACAGCAGAAATAATCAACAGGATAGCTACTATCAACAGTCTTGATCAAAGGTGTGATCACCGTTGTCATCAAGAGTGTTTGCACGAGTCAGGATCATCTCCGTCACTATTTAACATAATCATTCAACACTAGAAAGGGGCGATAACAAACTGGGCAAACTCTGCGGAAACACTGTCATGAAGCAAAGAAGAATGTGATGTCAAGGTACACAAGCCACACAGATCATGTACCATGGTCAATTGGTCATATAATAAAATTTACAGTTCATATATCCAAGAACAACTTAGGAAACTCTTAGTTGCCGATGTGTCCACAAATAATCTACAATAAAATGACTGCTGATTTTAATGACTATCATTCAAATGAAAGATTGTTCATTGTGCCGTGGTAGGGAACTTGAGAATACTACCACTGCACAAGTAAAGTGCCTGTAGTAAGAGGTAACTACGGGATATTAGTCTAATCACAGCCGTAGCAGTAATAGTTTCTCTGAGGAAGGAACATCACCCATTCTCAGTGCTGATTGTTGTCAGCATGGGCATGCGGCTGTTAACAATTTAGACATAATGAGCCATTAGGGTCTGCGCCAGCGATCACAGAAGTCCATAGCTGTGCCCAGTGCAGACATCATGTGAAAGCGAGTAGTAGACTATAAAGGGTGATGATGCTGATGATGATTGTTTGTTGTACACAATGCTCCAATCTCTCAAGACTCTCTAACGTCTTGCTTCCCACTCACCTCCTCAGCCCGTACACTCCTCCGTTACGACAGGCGGCGAGTATCGTGAACTCAACGTCGTACAGACCGGATATGTCAAGGAACACCGGAACAGCCGGCAGATTCATCTAATCAACAAAAAATTATGGAGATTTATTCAAAAAGAAATAAACGAAGAAAACAGCCTGCCAGTACAATACAAGTTGAGCATATCCAGCATGTCCAATATACGGTATATCTCTGTTTTCTATACCATTGCCTGGGATGGAACATTGAAGGACATAACGAACAGATAATTATAATCTGTTCAAACTAATTCCTAATTCCTTAACAACTTTCACTTTCTCTCTCTCTGCCTTGCATCCAAGCAGATCTACAAGTACTATACAGCTAAGGCTGGTGCTTTGCCAACACTGATTAATTAAGCTTTAGCACAATTCGATTACGGCACAATCCAGTCGATACTCAACGCAACAGATTGATATATTTGTAAGATTAACATGGCTGCTATCAACAATAGGATGTTTAATGTGCAACCTTTTAACATGTAACTAATATATAACAATGGTAACATGTTTAAACAAATTAAAATTTTAATTTTTACTGTGTGTTAGCTTTGCTATTAGTACACTTCTAATTTAATACAGTACTATTTTATTCAGATGAGCATCATGGAAAAAAACAAACTCAATGTTCAACGTATGGCGCACGCGGAGACATAGAGTAAGTCCAATGTAATGTCCGACCTCACATTGATTACCACAATTATAACACTGCGCTGAAATATTACCACACTCATATCGGCTTACTCTTGGATATTATTGTTGTACTTGATGTACATTGCTGTTGTTATAATTATTGTTGTTGTAAATTGCTGCATATTTATATCGGCTTACTGTTGTATATAAACGAGAGCAATGAAAACCTAAATAACTCAAAAGGGTACAGAAATATGACCACGTCTTCCCATGCCGATACATGCACGCATAAATGGATATAGATGTCTAAGCAAGTGGCTAGAAACAAGCCCAAACTCGTACGATCAAGCTCGTACCCTGTACAAGATTCGTACAAGGTTCGTGCGATCAAGCTCGTACCCTGTACAAGGTTCGTGTGATCAAGCTCGTACCCTGTATAAGGTTCGTACAAGGTTCGTGTGATCAAGCTCGCACCCTGCACTTGTGGAATAAAAGATGACTGCTTGAGGACTCACGATAGAGAGGACAGTGAAAGCTTCCGGGTCCAGTACACAGATCTGACAGTTCTCTGTACCCAGCACAAGACAGTTGATCGCAGTCTCTTCATCCAAGGACTTCTTCATAGTTCCCAGGCATGTCACCACAGTCTACAACAAAGTACAATAGTTCCCTGATAAGTCACCACAGCCTACAGCAAAGTACAAGAACTTCTTCGTAGTTCCCAGACATGTCACCACAGTCTACAATACAATAGAAGAACTTCTTCATAGTCCCCAGACATGTTACCACAGTCTACAACAAAGAACAAGAACTTCTTCATAGTTCCCAGACACATCACCACAGTCTACAATACAGTAGAAGAACTTCTTAAAAAAGTAGTTCTAAACCATTCTAAAAATCCTTACAGTTTCAATGCATGTATGTTCCACTTCACTCCACATAAGGCAACAAAGATGATATGCTGAAAACATGCAAAAATTATTTATATCATCCGTTTGAAAAATGTAGATATTTCATATATTTCTTCCACTTAGTGAAGCCAAGCAACCCGATAAAATAGCCTGTTTGTTCTATATCGTAGCAGCTAAGAAAAGTTACAGCAAGATATTAAGGAGTGACCGAATAGGTCAGTCGGTAGCGTCGCTCGTCTAGCAGCGAAGAGGTAGACGGTTTGCCTCCCTGCAACGACTGATTGTGCTCGGTAGCAAACCTGGGCAAATTGTTAACGCTCCATTGCCTGTACGGGAAGGACCTTTGGCCAACCACCCGTGCTCAACGGCCTAGTATATGGTGGTGGTTAAGTCGTGCGTAGTAATACGTAAGATAATAACCATCGCCAGGACCTGTCTTCGGACAGAACACTCATCATCATCATCATCATCATTGTCATTCAATGTGATTTTCTCTCGTTGAACTAAATTAAATTGGTAAAATAATGCTGGAGCGAGTTAGATTTAGTTCTTAAAGACCCAAAACTTAGTCTCAGAGATCAATAATCACTGTTTCATCATCATAGACATGACAAGCATTTATATCTGTTCAAACTCGCATGCAAGATGTCAGTTCATTAATGAGAATGCATGATGATGTAGATGATGATGATGATGATGATATTGCTGATGATGGCATGCTGATGATTATATTGCTGATGATGATGATGATGATGATCATGATGATGATGTTGTTGACGATGGCTTGATGATGATGATGATGGCATGATAATGACGATGATGGTATGATGATGATGTACAGGGGTGGAGTTCAGTTTTGAGTAGCCTGTACCTCACAGCCGGCCTTGAGAAAGTCAGCGACCTTGGACATTGGTACAAAGTACGCGACATGAGGTCTGCCGGTCGTCGCAGTGCCCCAGTAAATCTTCACATCTCTTTCTTTCAGCACACTGCGCAATTTATCCTCACCAATCAGCTCCTAGTAACAACAAAATAGACCAATCAGCTTCTAGTAGTTACAACAGAGACCAATCAGCTCCTAGTAACAACAAAATAGACCAATCAGCTTCTAGTAGCTACAACAGAGACCAATCAGCTCCTAGTAGCTAAAAATAGACCAATCAACTTCTAGTAGCTACAAAATAGACCAATCAGCTTCTAGTAGAGCTCTACAAAATAGAAGAAAATCAACCTCTAACAAAATAGACCAATCAGTTTCTAGTAGCTACAACAGAGACCAATCAGCTTCTAGTAGCCACAAAAAAGACCAATCAGCGTCTAGTAGCACAAAATTAAATAATAACAGTAGTAACCAAGTAGACCAATCAGCTTCTTGTAGTAACACAAAGTATCAGCTTCTAGAAGTCACAATAGACCAATCAGCTTCAAGAAACGTGACAACAGACCAATCAGCTGAGCGCAGCAGTACAACAAGCCAATCAGCTTGTACACATAAGCAATATTATGTATCAATCAAAGTAAAATGAATTGACACATTATGCTTCAGGGCATATCTGACTGCAACAATGAGTGGCATTTCAAAGGTCACAATTGACAGCCTGCAAATTCTCATGGCAATATTGATCACCTGCTGCTGCAATAAAATCTTTCAACTATTTAATTATCACAGCTATCATCAGCTATGTTAGGCACAGATGTTACACACACAGCAATAATGGCAACTATTATAATACTCAGAACATGTAAGCAATGAAAAAGAAATTTATAAGTTAATTCATGAATATAAAAACAGAACAACAAGATAATAATTGTAAATGAATCTGAGACAACATATCACACAACTAAACGAACACACTTGAACGGATAAACACATTTTCTATTTAGTAAAAAATTCCAGCAACGTTACAAGCAAGTTTAATATATGTAGAAGCTAACTATATCATGTAAAATCATTTCTGAATAGATTTTTATAACAACTAATTTTTAAAAAATTCTCAGAATACAGATATTTTTATTGCATCTCTACACAGCTCACGTACACTAAAAGTTAACAATTCTATATTTCTATGCATTTCAAGATAGCTCTTTATCCACACAATTCAACTGAAGCCTTTATTAGAGCTCAATCATCAATGCCAAATATATCCATATAATACAATTAGCTAAGATTTCAGCACAAAATCTCATTTATTTAATCTCATAAAGCATTTATCTTACTACATTCTTAATATTTGCTAACGAATAGAATACTAAAATTTCAACTGTCATGGCACATTCTATCTAAAATTCATAATAAAAACCAAATCTGTATTTTAAAAAAACGTTTTTTTTCACAACTCTAATAATAATAGCTGATTATACAACGATTGCTGCATGAATATTAATATAAAAAATTTGTCAAGTTATAATTACGACAATGAATGCAATACTTCGTTCTACAAGAGTAGAACACCAAAAATCACATTATTTTTTATAGCAGCATTGCTCAAAGGTTAAGACTGCCTTGATGTCGATGATACGTTTTGTACTTGTTAATTCTATCACATATTACTGTACTATAGAGATTGTTAGTATAGTACTTCAAAGCTATCAATATTTTGATAGCTTTATGACGTGCTTCGCCTCGTGACTGATCAGCGCGCTTTGCTTTGATGATAGTATTATAACCTGTTTTGCATTATTTTGATGTGGAAGGATTGGAATAAAATATTATTTAATTACTAACTTATAGTAAATTTAGAACAAAATTAAACTCTGAAGAGCATCTATATGTTACATGTTTGCAAACAAGTTGACATCTTGAAATAAATCTAACAATATAACTGGCATCATTGATTACCTGAAGATTTCTTGAGATGAGTCGAAACTTTTCTTCCAAATCCATCCTAATAAATTGCCACCGATTCAAGACTTATAAACTAGATCTACTTTTCAACAATGAAATCTTTCTGAAACGTACAAAACGGAACCTGATATGAATGGCATGTAAGAGCGATACAACTATACATAAAACATGCGAATTCAGCCCAGATATACATACTTTCCTAAAATAATTCAGATTTACACAAGTCTCACAGAAAGCATGTAACTGTAAAAGGTATACAAAAATTAAACAACTCAGTGACAACACGTATCAAAGTTTTGAAGGGGTAAGAAAGGCTAAGAAGTATTCAGAAATACACTTATAATGTAAGTATTGCGCACCATATAGAGAAAGTTAATCAAAGGTTTTGTAAGAAATGCAGATATCTATTACAACTTATTACATTAAACTACACCAGAAATTTGTCAGAAGCACTGAAGAACTCTTTGTATTAGCAAAACTGTTATCAATCTAACTAGTGAATTTATCAAATTTCCCTGCTTACATACAGGACTACAGGTATGTATAATTCTATTTCATTGCAAGCCCTACTAATTTAAGTCGTGTAGTTGGGTGAATGTAAATGTCACACAAGTGAAAGTTCTCCGATATGAAATTGGCTTCATGAATATTCCATAAGGAGTTCCTGTCTTCTCTTTATTCTTCCTCGGACCTTGAAGAAATAACTCAGATACGTCTCATGACCCTCTCTTCCCCATGCACTTCACAGAATTATATCCTCTTGACGATTTCCTTAAGCAAAGAGGTTTTCTAGCATCAATTTTAATTCCACCCTATTCTACAACAACAAGCATCTGTAGTCTTCTCTTCCTCAGAGAGACACGTCTCTTGACATCCTCCCACCCAAATACTTGACAGAACTATAGCCTCTTGGCGATTGACTCTAGCGCAGAGGCTTTTCTAGTAGCAACCTTAATTCTATCCTGTCCTACAGATGAATTTAAAATATTGTCAGCAGATTAAAAGATTGGAACCCAGCAGCTCTGAGCAGATGCACAGAAAGAAGTTCAATTGATGGTGGACTCAGGGAGCCGACCTGTCCTACCCAGCACTACCTAAACTGTCATTAACTACCAGTGCCAATCACCCTACGCAAACAGCATCAATACCCACTGTCCATACCGTTTCGATGGGTTTTGTAGGAGCTCGAGCTGCGAACTAGCATTTCTAGCAGCCAAAGACAAATGGATCCAAGAAGTTATTTCAGGGCCTACGTTGGAGCTCAGCCAACATGGTCAATCTATCGAAAGCCTTTGATGGTGTTGGACACGACCTTCTTCTCGGTGAACTTAGGAGTATCGGCTGCAACAAGAACTCTCTAGACTGGTTCCTCAGCTACTTGAGTGACAGGCAGCAGAGAGTTAAATGCGGACTGTTCACTACTCCTGGAAGGCAGTGACAAAGGGAGTGCAACAAGGGTCTCACTCAGTCCGCTCTTGTTCAATATATTTGTTCGTGAGCTGCCTGAAGCTAGTGGATCCTTCTGCATTCAGTTTGCCGACGATCTTACCAACTCTGACTGAAGCTGACTCGAGTCTGGAAGTACTTGCCACTAAGCTACAAGCTACTTACAGCAATGTGAAACAGTACTGTCAAGATCGTAAGCTCAAGATAAACCTTGAGAAAACGCAACTGATAGTGTTAAAATCCTGCAGAAAACAGTCCCAGATGATTTCAAGCTACTGCTGGACAATATCGCTATATCACCAGTCAGCGAGGTCAAGCTTCTTGGGGTCACCTTGGATAGGCACTTCAAGTGTCACGGCTTGATGGGTGTTCTGAGATGAACAGCCTCAGTTCTACCCCGAGAACTTATCAAGTTGGCTTACGTCAACTTGATAAGATCGCAATTGGAGTATGCGTCCAAGGTCTTTGCTTCGTTCGCAAATACTCATCTAGCGAAGACAGACATCATCCAAAAGATGTGTTCAAGGATAATCACAGAGTCGCATCCTAGAGCTTATTCGGCTCCACTTCAGAAGATGCTTGGTCTCGAATCGCTCGAGTCTATAAGAGAATCTCTAGTTGAAGACATTGTCAAAGATCGATCGCATCTGTACTGCAGAAACTTCTTTGATTCTGTAGCTGTCGATGGGTTGCTTGCCTCCTCCACGAGCACTCTAGAGAAGAAACGATTCAGTTACTTTGGTCGCCGCGTATCTGAAGAACACGCGAGGAACGGTGTCCCGGATCACAGGATTTTGGTCAATCCAGTAAATAGCACGTTAAGTTGTAACACCATTAAAAACAATACACAAAGACGATTAAACAATTGTAATAAAGCCTTGGCGCATCAGACGTAGTCGCCCTGGAGGATAATCGTCACTAAATAAATAATAAAGCATCAAGTATCAAGCAAGTACACAGTCTCCCTGCAGCACTATATCATTCCTACATGGTCTCTAATCATTACCAAGAAGGCTTGATCAGCACTTCAGCCGTTCGAGCTAGATCGATGTACACATATCTATTTGACGGGCAGGAAGGTTGTCTGAAGCGCAGGCACTAAGGCAAAAAAGTTGCTCTCCTTAGTTCTATGAGCCAAACCCTAACCCCAACAAAAATCAGACTTATAGCTAGCCTAACCCCAACCCTACTTTAACCCTAACAGTTCTCCATGCAGTGTACTAAAATAAAGGAGAACCGGAACTTCATCTGCTACCCAACAACGCCTGTGTTGATACCTGGTAGAATATCGGTCTTATCGAGTTCGACGAGTTGAATCCTACAGATTAAAACTTGCAAGAGATCTTACATTGCACTAAATGATCAATCACAAAGTCGTGATTATACACAAATTTCTACCCAATAAAAAATAAACAAACTTATTAGGCAAAAATAACATGTGTTGTGACAAGAACTGGAAACAAGACGCCGATTGCATCAGGTCTGATTCAGATTTTATGAACGTAACGTTAAAAATTATGTCATTAAATCCAACTAGAATTTAGCTTGTAGCTGAGAAGGCCTCTTGGCGTACAGAATGAACTGTGGTGGGAATTGTCGTCACTCAAATTTCTTAGCAGGCACCTTGTTGACAAATTGGGAACTAAAGGTTGCTCCTTTCTCTTATTCAAAATGTGCTCAAAATTTCTCCTGAATGCGTTGGTACGATCGTATCGTATAGAGATGAATGAACGCAGGCGTCAGCCTCTAGGTTCATCTCCTTGCAATATAGCATTATATAATACATGCATAAAACATAACTTGGGGTACGTAATGGTGGAAGGCGCAGCAAACTTATTAATTGCTCTAGCGGTCTGATGCCTTAAGCTTCAAAAGCTAAATAGCTCGATAAATGATAGCTTAAAAACTAAGCTTATTTGAGTCATGACAAATTTTGATTCGATCGGAGTACATCATTATTAATGACATGACTTTTATGTTGCACTCCAATAACTCCATACTGATCTACGTGTGTATCTGTAGAGTTAATTATATCCGACGAATATCTCATGACAAATTGCAAAAACAGAGATAGTGTAGTGAATGGTGCCAGCCGGGTTCCTTATAGTTGTTAGAGATAATTAATGACAGTACGATTCTAGTTCTATCCTTTATTAACA
>JAQFYQ010002478.1:0-11648 GCA_034694885.1 Buchholzia appendiculata
ATCTACCAATGGAACAGAATGGCACAGAAAAGAGATATATGGAAAAGGATGGTTCAGTGTGCATTGGACACGTATGGGCGCTCTGCCCATGGATCTTCATGATAATTGCAATGTAAAAACATTAATGTGTGCCTTAAAAAGAGAAAGTAACAAAACATGAAATGAAATATTGTAATAACACTTTTAGACATTCACAAAGTAATTATCCTGCAAGACAGTTATTCACATGTATGGAGAGACAGCAATTTTGTGTTGTAAGTTTATCCTCTTCATCATACCAACCAAAACTGCCCACAGTTAGCATCAGATCTAATTAGTGATTTGAACATTACAGAAATGTTTCCCACCGTGATTACGAGTGACTTGCACACTCATGGTGAACAACATTGGCAGAGAGCACACTATTTCTCGCACGACTTTCAAATTGTACTGAATCAAAGGTTTTACAGCAGGATACCATTCCTGACGCCGACGATCTCCCTGCAATTTTCAGCTGCAATTTTCAACTGCAATATGTTACCTACTTCCCTAATCATAATTGACCTTTGGAACAACCCAGCTGGAGTGGCTGACTTGCTGACTGAGTGGGTCAGAAGGTTGGCAACCACTAGAACGATGTGAATGGGAGCGATCCTCGATGTCATGGATCGCCGAGGTCAAAGAAGAAGAAGAACAGAGATGCATAGTCTCAGACTTGCCGACTAAAACCCGATAAAAAGGTATCCCAGTCAACAGGAGGCGCACGAAAAATCAGTGTGCATTGCATAACAATAATATCAATAAACACATAATGCAATACCATTTGTGTCAAAAATTTAATAGCAAACTGTTAAACAGAAAACACTTCAATTTGTATATTAGCAAAAGTGTTCTCTCACCTGCCGATGCCGAGAGAAGTGTTTCGCCGTGACGCCGCTTTGTTCGTAAGAATTCCCGCGAGCGGCTTCTTCCCACTGTCCCCATCCTTGCCGGTGGTCGCCACAGGCATAGCCACAGCCGTGCCAGCAACAAGAGCCGCCTTGGCAGCCGCCTGCTTCGTGTCATCCGACACAGCAGCCGATGAACTGTCGGCTACAATGTCTACGATGGTAGTGTGCCGATGAGCCGGCAGAGCCCGTGTAGCCGTGTCCCTGACGGGTATCAGGGAAGTCTTGGACGGATCGATAGATGACTTGGTGGGAGATGTGTGCGCCGACGTCAAGGTGGTAGCACTTGGAACCGGCTTTGTGGCCGGTCGACTTAGTGAAGTTAGAGCCAGACTGACTCGGCTCGACTCCCGACCGTCAGCCGTGTCCCCAGACAACGTGACGTTGGCCATCGATGACGGAGGTGACGTTGGAACACGTTCATTCTTTACCTGACAGAGCATGCAAGGCAATCATGAGAATATCTATCAGTTAATCACAATACTACTGCCGTCATTCTCATCAACAATTTCTGCTTCAATAAACATAAACTGAGCTGCCTCTGCATAAACTAAAAATTTATTCAGAATATACATTTCACAATCGCTTATTCATTTGATCCATTACATAAAAATCAGAGTACATAGTCACAGTCAATTAATTGCACTAAATTATGCCCACGTCATAATAAACTGACGTGTTTACCGAACACACTGGCCTAGGTTAGGTGTACAATGTGCAATGTCAGGCTGTGGATAAAGGAGCCTAATGACCTGCAATCTTCAATCTAGAAGCTGCTAAATCCATTTCTAATCATAACATCAACACTATTTATACTTATTTTATTATTTATTTCTATTTATTCTTAAATTCTATCACTCTTACTAGCCATACACAAATACTTTATTTCTCTTAAACAATCCATCAGTAGATGAAAGGTCTGGACTGACTTGATCTGTACAAGAACAGAAGGTGAGAAGATCGCAGCACATGTTGCAAGAGGCTGAACACGAGGTTGCACTGGGCACAAATGAAAACTATTCAATCCTCTCAGAAACCAGCTAGGAACCTAGTTACCTGGTCCTCAATGGATGAGATGAGAAGTTTCACAGAATGACTAGAATTGCTCGACCCGTTCCCGCCCTTGAGGTCACGACCTTGACGACGCACGGCGAGCTCTCGGTCGACCGTACTGATGACCTTCCCACGAATGTCGTCCCGATTTACAAGCGGCGGCGGCTCCATGGCTCTCTGCTGAGCCAGCTTGAGCCGCTCCACCTCCTGCCGGCTAACGTCCAACTCTTTTCTCATCGATGCAAGAAGTTCCTGACAACAAATAACATCTGTATTTTGTACTTGGGTCGAACATAAACCATTTCATATTTGAATACCAACGTGATGGGGAAACATGTAGAATACTGCTACTATTTCACAGCCTGGAAAAGAGCATGTCGTAAGAGCAGACCAAAGGCTAAAAGTGAAGACTGCTCATATCTTTGGTTCTTCCATGTCGGTCGGGTGAGCTTTATCATCTTGTGAAAGCAAATAGTGGACTATAAACGGGACACATTGGATACAAACTTATAAAATACAAGTCTTTTCACTCACTCTCATGAATAGAAATAGTCACTGACAAATTGCACATAATTTTATACCACAATATCTCTATGAATCATCACTATGAATGATCTATAAATCATCTCTGTGAATCATCAGACGCATGATTTCGACTCAATTAACTGCATAATTTGTACAATCTACATAACAATTGATCATCATCATCATCATCAACATCGTGAAACACAAATGAAGCAAGAAGAAGAGAGCAGTACAATTGCTGAGATTAAATTACAACAACAATTCACTGAACAAGTATTCAAGTGCCTGCAGCAGTTGGCACATATGTACAAATGTATATAAGTAGCAAACGTACTCATTAAGTTATAAACAGTGTACGCTATTTAATCAAGTACACGCATACAGAAGTACACGCATACAGAAGTACATGCATACAGAAGTACACGCATACAGAAATACACGCATACAGAAGTACACGCATACAGAAGTACACGCATACAGAAGTACATGCATACAGAAGTACATGCATACAGAAGTACACGCATACAGAAGTACACGCATACAGAAGTACATGCATACAGAAGTACACGCATACAGAAGTACACGCATACAGAAGTACACGCATACAGAAGTACACGCATACAGAAGTACATGCATACACAAGTACACACATACACAAGTACAGACTTAGTACACGTATACACGAGTACACGCATACACGAGTACACGCATACAGAAGTACCTGCATACAGAAATACACGCATACAGAAATACACGCATACAGAAGTACACGCATACAGAAGTACACGCATACAGAAGTGCATGCATACAGAAGTGCATGCATACAGAAGTACATGCATACAGAAGTACATGCATACAGAAGTAAATGCATACAGAAATACACGCATACACAAGTACACGCATACACGAGTACACGCATACAGAAGTACATGCATACACAAGTACAAGCACACACAAGTACCTGAGTAAACAATTACTCAAAGTATGCAAGTATTCTAGTACAACGCACTCCAGTACCTGTAGCAGCTGGTTCTCCGACAGAATGTTCTCCATGTCTCTCTCCGCTTCTGTCTTGATGTCGTTGGCGATGACGACGGCCGTCTGGAGGTCCATGCGGAACTGTTGCCACTCGTCTTGCTCAGAGATGTGTCGTCTGCTCAGTTCCTGTAGTTCCGCATCCATCGATGCAGCCTTGTGCCGGGACTGTAGCAATCATCAAACAAATATATAAACTAATAATTATATAAATACGGTAACTAAAAAAGGATCACACAGGAATCCAATTAAGCATGCCAGAATTTTGTACAACACACGGCCATTTGTTACACAGGAAAACAAGTATGCAAATATTTGCATCCAGTATCTGGTAGAACACATCAGGATCCTCTATCCAGGGGGGGGGGGACGTGGAGCGGCTGCTGCAAGCTTGAGGGGGAAGGTTTACACTAGATAGAATTGAGTGCCTGGTGGGAAAGTTCATAGCTAAAAATTGTGTCTTTGGGGATGCTCCTACGACCCTGAGGGGGGATAGACGCCCTTGGATCACATGACTATGTACACATTGTACCAGTATTGCACTGTACAAGTGTGCATGCAAGCGTGACTGTATGTATGATCACACATGCAAGCGATGTATCAAGCAGGACTGAATCTAGCATGCTTTCGGTCGCTAGCATTAGTAAGCTAACTGACTGAAATCAGTGTTCAGAGCTGGACTGAGCAAAATACCTGGGTACAGTGTTAACAATCATTCTTACGACATATGAACTGAAGGATCAAACAAATAATCGCCTATATTTTGCATTTTTGTCACTGTTCACAACAGGAGGACATATCTGAAACGACATCAAGGTCCTACCATACGAAGTTCCGACTCGAGCGAAGCCAACACGTGTTTGTTCGTCGTCCGCTCTTCGTCCAGCTGCTCGCACGCCGCCTGAAATCGCTCCACCTCCTCCCGTGCACTCTCCGCTTCCTCCATCGCTTCCGCTCGAGCCGCTTCGGCCGCCTGTAGCCTGTGCTCGAGATCTCCGAGCTGTGCTCGCGCGTGCGACCGACAGAGAGCGAGCTCTTGCTGGACGGCTTCAAGCTGACTTTTCAACGCCGCACTGGCAGCCGACGCCGCACTGGCAGCCGACGCCGCGCTGGCTTCGTCCGTCGACCTATCGTCCGCACGAGAAATGTTTAAACTCGAGCTAGACGATGACAGGACTGTCGAAGGGACGTTATTGCTGGCACATGTTCCGACGCTGTCGTGTTCGTGCGTCCGGTTCTGGTGCACGGATGCAAGAAGGGCGTCATATGCTTTCTTGTCCGCTAGAAGTCCTTCCGTACGCGAGTCCTGGATCTAGACATAGAAACGTAACAAGTTAGATTTAGCTCCCATCTCAGGTACGTAACAAGCTCAGGTGAATATGCTAACTCAAACTTATTTACATTTCAGGACAGTCCTGCTCTGATACTTTCTTATCTAAACAAAACAATTCAGCATGGCAAGTAACCTTAACAGTGAATATTTATCTATATAGGCCTATTCGAATAGTTTTCATTTTCAATCTGTTCTAAAAGAACCGGTTTAATGCTGTTCTTATCGCATACTCAAGTGCGAGTACAGCGAGTCAGCCAATCCAAAACCTTGTGTCTGCCTCGTGCAGTGACAACTAACAGTTTAATCAGAGAGTGACTGCGTCAGACTTTCACTACAGAAACATAAACCACTTCAATGCATTTACTAAATGTTTATTCACTAGCCATCTTCGACAAAGCACTTTTATTCATTCACTTAAACTCCAGATGTCATCTCTTCAGCACCAACTTAATAACAGAGAATAACCATTATTGATCTATGCTGTCACTCTATCAGCATTTATCTTAAGCCTGTAATTATTTGCAGAGAAATGATACAGAAAATATTGTGTCACAGAAGTAGCACTACAGCACACCAATCAAACTTTAAATTTTTGTCCTGTAGTGGTAGAGACACCCCAACGGTACCAAACCGTGATATATTTTTGTAATTTAAGCGATAATTCCTACCACAGCACGAACAAGTATATTGTGACACATAATTCCGTAAATGTGAGAAGACCCTTTACTGCACTAACTGTACCTTGTTTCATGTACAAATGATAACCCTTTCAATAATTCTACCCTGCATCTCAACCCATAGTTGTCAGACAACCCCCTGCTTGCACTAACCTGTATCTTATCCTGTAATTGTGTGACGACCCCTGCCTGTACTAACCTGTATCTTATCCTGTAATTGTGTGACGACCCCCTGCCTGTACTAACCTGTATCTTATCCTGTAATTGTGTGACGACCCCCTGCAAATCCCTCCGGTCGAGGTCTATAGCCTCGACGGTATTGCTCAGTTCGACCTGTTTGAGCAGAAGCTCCTCTCTCTCCTCCTCGACCCCCCGCAGTAGAGCCACCAACTGCCTTTCATTGTCCGACCTTTGTCCGCTTTCAAGGTCACGCAGCAGAAGAGCCTTGAGATGATCGATCTGCAACCGTGCGTTCTCCAGCTTCTCCGTCTGGGCACAGAGTGACTCCAGCAGCACGTACTTCTCGTCAGCCAGACGATCGTTCTCCGACGATAACTCATTCACGGTGTCCTTCAAGCAGAACAAATGTTATCAGTGCGCAAGCAGTATCAACAGCACAACATAAATCAGACCTGTTTTCATTTTCTGTCATCACTCAGTGCCAAAGTTTCAGAATGACAACTGAATTCTTCTAAAGTTAAATACATAAGCCTGTTCGCAATTACAATTATGTTTCAAAATAGATGGAGAAATAAACATTAACACAGAATATCATCACATTTCTAATAGTACCTCAATACTTAGCTACAGTTAATTGGTAGATTCACTCAACCTCTCTTGTGCCAATCCACACTTGCTGATTCAATCGCGCTGAGCGTGTAATCACAGAAAATACACAACATTACAAAACACGCTACAAAAGTAATTCTCTCTCAGTCTATCTCTCACTTTCTGTTTTTCTTACTCCCTCTCCAGATTACAAAATAAACTGCACAAACTATAAAAAATCATACCAGTTTAACTGCATACGAGTTTCTTGATGTACGTTACCTCCCTATCAGGGCTGTCAATCCTAGGAATATGACAAGCATCATAACCCTTCATGTTTCTGAGACATCCAAAGCATTGTATTCTTTTTAATGCATTTATACATGCTCATGTGGCCTAGTGGATCGGTGGTTGAAGTCATGCGTAGTAATACGTAAGACAAATAACCATCGCCAGGATTTGTCTTCAGACAGAGCACTATCATCATCATCATCATCATCATCATCATCACCCATGCTTTGCTTGCAAATATTAATGGCATTGCATAAGAAAAAGTAAAAACGTACACAACAAGTCACAACTAAGTCAATGCTTACCTGCAGATCTGTAAGTTCCTGTAACGTGGACTGTAGTTCCTCGTTAGTACTGTAGTGTGTCTCTTCCATCTGTAGAATCCTGTCCTGGAGGCATGCCACGCTGACCTCACTCATCCCCCCATCGCTACTCTTCGTACTCTGCCTGTCCCAGTTACAGTCCAGCGAGTAGGTCACTCCACTTCCGCCCACCCCACCGCTA
Organism: Buchholzia appendiculata; assembly: GCA_034694885.1. Taxonomy (NCBI): domain Eukaryota; kingdom Metazoa; phylum Annelida; class Clitellata; order Enchytraeida; family Enchytraeidae; genus Buchholzia; species Buchholzia appendiculata. Next base: position 7,113 of record JAQFYQ010002478.1, read on the forward strand.
GCCAACAGATCAAACGAAGACCCGGACCTGGCGCCACATCCGCCGCCCGACTGCAGATCGAAATCCAAGTCAATTCGAGAGGAGCTCCTCCCGCCCGGCTCGCAGCAGCTCTCTCCTCCATCTCTTCTCGAGTCGGAACCGGCTAATCCGGTGTCGACCCGGCTCTGGAGCAATGCCAGCTTCTCTGCGTCTGTGTAGTGCTCGTCGACGGAAACGTTGAGAGATCGGAGGCGCTCGCGCAGTCGCCGGTTATCCACGCGGAGCACTTCGAGTTCTTCTTGAAGAGCTGCTGCGGAGTCAGCGGACGGAATGCTCTCCCGGAGGTTCTTCAGCTCGTACTTCAACTTTTCCGTTTCTATCCGACGAGTCTCAGCAGCCTATTACAATAAAGAAAACATAATGGTGCATTAATTCAATCACGTTTCATTTATTTATTGATGTCTAAATTATTAAATAATTAAATTAATGATTAAATATATATATAAATATAGTCACAAAATATGATATATTTCGTCATTTTAATTTATAACTAAATTGTTGCATAACAAAATTGCAGCATGTTAACGTGACAGTCAGCAAGTTCAAAGTACATCCATGAGCCAAGTAAAATACAAGCAAGCCACAATCTAAGTTCTTCGACAATTGACAAGAGTCAACATCATCTTAAATCATTCAGCATTTCAAACAATCTGCATTCTATTTAATGAATACATTTTGAAAGTAGGTCAATTATTGCCATACTTGCCAATAAATGCCACGTTTATCTAAATCAAAACACATGCATGTGTTATCCAGAGGAAACAGATATTTAACCACCATACGAAGTACAAATTAAGGATTAAAAACAGAGATTCTGTCCGTCCAAGCAATAATTTGATCTGCGTCGAGATATACCGATATAACACCAACAAATATGGTTAATAATTTATACAAATAAAAATACTGAGCACTGTGAACAGTGCACACTGATGTATAACAATCTGACAACTGCTCATCTTTTAAAGTAGGCTTAGCCATATATTGTACTTAGCACTTACATGTAATCCATTCGTGCTCTAAAACTATTTCTTGCTTTGTACAACATATGATTAAACAAGAAACCTACATAAAGCCACTTCCAAGTAACTTCCAGACAAAGAAGAAGTACCTGAATCAACTCTGAGATCCTTCTATCCAGACTCCGTTTCTCTTTCTCAAAGTTTGCCAGCAGCTCAGCATTGTAAGCCATCGCCGTGTTAGCCGACACCCGAGTAGTCTGCCCCGCCGAGCCTCGCCCGCCGCTATTCGTCCCGGTACTCACATTCTGCGAGCTCGCCGTACGCTTCACCGTAGACACCGACCGTGCCAGGCCACCTCCGGCACCCGTTCCGGACGACGTCACCACCGCAGCGGCGGTAGAAGACGGAATATTCTGTGCGCTTTGCGTGCGCTTGATCGGAGCATCTGCCGCATGCGAGCTGCTCGTCTTACGGGTCGCGGCATGCCCGGAAGACAACGCTTCCGAAGCAGGTCTCAGAGGGGTTTTGAATTTTGATGCTACCGGAGGCGTACTAACGTCATCTTTGCTGGACGCGAGGCTAGCAAGAGCCGCTTTCTTGCGAAGTGCGCTCGCTAGATTCTGCTGCGGTACCCTGACAGCTGTGGGTGTGGTGCCGGGGGTTCGACTTGATGAACCAGACGGTCGGCTTGTCTCAAAAGCTGTCGAAGCCTTGTCCGGTATATTCCCAGAAGTTAAGCTCATCATGGACGTCGGAGCACTCACAGCGCCAGCAGCGATTGAATTCATTGCAACACCAGCCGCAATATTAGTAGCGGCCATCACATGCCGAGGTTAATTTATCCTTGCACTACAATAGCATAAATCTGAGTTAATTATTAACGCATTCATAGATTGTTACCGGAGTTAATATAAACCGATTTACTTGAATGCTGATAAGCCACTGAAGGTGGGAAATAGGGAATCCAGCATATCTTCTTGGGCTCAGGAGTATAGTCGGTTATTGCATGTCACATGATTCCAGGTACAGGATTAACATCAAATTTGGTTCATATGTTACCTACGCTATTTACTATCTACGGTAGAGAAATGGTCTCCGTAGCTCGTATCGTTTTGTAATAATCAAAATGACACAGCAGAACTGAGGGTAAAAATAACAGTCGTATCTGTCTACCTTTGTTTTTGTGTTAACAATTATTTATAACTAAAACAGCATTGGCCTTTGGCTGATCCAACGTAATGAAATATGTATAATGCACTCGGGCAGATATTGTGCTAACGTATACACAAATAAAATAACTTCACAACTCATGTTCGAAGACCTCATTATGAATATATTTTTTTAAAGTTAAATGTGAAACACAACTGCAGCATAAATGTATAGACGAAATACACACAAATTATTTTTTTTTTCATTTTCATTACGAACGAGACGCTTAGTCTGCGAAGCGAAAAATGCGAAAAATATAATTGACCTTAATTATTTTTCAATCATTTTTCAATCTCGGTCGTTCCGCGCTTGATAAGTCTGTTGACATTCTATGTTGTTCAAAGCGCCCAAAATATGACCTATTTACATAAAATTAAACGTGTCGGCATAAAGAGATCAGGGTTCTCCTTTACTTCAGTATACTGCATGGGAAACTGCAAGGGTTAAGGTAGGGTAAGGGTTGGGGTTAGGGTTAAAAGTCTGGTTTTGGTTGGGGTTTTGGTTAGGGTAAGGTTTATAGAACATTTTTCCATCCTTAAATTTTAACATTTGAAACTTTTTTCATGATTTTTTTTTGAACACGTACCCCACCACCCTGTTGATTTTTTCCCATTAGTGTACTAAAGTGTAGGAGAACCGAGATCAGCTGTGTTTCGACTAGTTCGCGATTGACGTCGTCGGAACGTGTCAACCGACTTATGAAACACGTCTTATGATTAAGCTTTAAAAAACAATTTTAAAATTAATTTTAAATATGTTTTAGATTTTCCGCTTCGCAAATTAGGCGTCTCGTCGGCAATTCTAGACCGGTTTAATTCGCCAACATTTTCGCACAATAGTCAACAAAAATTTCCGCTCTTTCGCATTTCGGAACTAGGGTGATAGGTACACTAATAAGGAAACCACTGGTTTGTAAACACATCTGTAAAGATTTCTAAACCAGTTAATGCTAATCTAATCTAATCTTAATTTCGCATTTTAGGCGGACGCAAATATTTGGCGTATAGAACGAAGAAATCGCCGGTTGTAGGCTTAACAATCACACAACTCACTGTATTTAAATAAACATTAGGTAATCAGTCACGTGATGCCTAGCTTTAATTAATTTCTTTTGATTATATTATTCAAAATAATTTACAATAAAATATAATAAACAAATTAATGAATAGTTGCCGGATATTAAATCCTCTACAGTTTTTCTTTCTGGTGTGTCCGTGATTTCGAAAATTCCATAATTTTCCATAAATTATCGAGATCGACGATCGAGATCTGTTCAGTAATGTTATCAAGGATCCATGACTTCCGAGGCCAAAGTCAATGACTTGACTTCAGAGGCCATGGCCACGGATTTCATAATCTGTTTGAGGCCAAGGCCAAAGTCAAGACCAAGACTTTTTGTCCGAGACCAAGGCCAAGGAGTACAAGGACAGCAGATGATAGCCGAGGGGGCCCAAGCCTAGGACATTAATTAGTAGTCGGCCGAGGATAGCCGAGGACAGATTAAATATGTATGAACATATGCAGCAATGCATTTAGGCTTAGACTTTTTTAGCATGCGTCATCGTACGTGCCGTTCTTGATATTCTCATACAATAAAGAAATATTGGCGAGAGCACAAATTGTGATCCAGAATAGGTCAACTCTTAGCACTAGATGGCGATAGCATCATAGCAGTACTAAAAAGCTTAAAAAGTAGTAGATAAGGAACAATACTTGTTTGGGACTGCATCCAAATTGTATAGTTAGTTTCAAAACTGATCAGCATTTAATTCGGACTATTAAATCACTCATTATCACTGCAATAGTCTTCATGATCATTATAATTACCAATGTGACAATTAATTTGCCAGCGCGTTAAGAACCAACTTGCATCTGAGTTTGTTTTTGCTGAAGAAAGCATTCTAATTATTTGAAGCAATTAAAATATGTTGTTTTAATCAATAAAAACAGGCTTATTGATAGTAGAATTTCACTCCTTTCGTGTAGACTATACCGGAATACTTTTTAATTTAACTGTTTAGCAATTCATTACACAATTATGTTAGATTGGAACTAAATGTTTCAATAACTCACTACATTTGTTATGTTGTCCTTGGCCTTAGCCTCGTAGAGGTCAAGCACATTGGTCCGAGGCCAAGGCCAAGGTCGACTTGAGGTCCGAGGCAAAGGACTTCAAAGTCTGTCTTCGAGGATCCTCGAGCCTACTAGGCTCAGTGGTTAAAGTGTAATGGAACGAAGAGGAACGCAGTTCCAGTAGCTCTCGTTTAAAAAAAATGCGTTCCTGTACCGCATCGTGTTGCAAAGTCAACCGGAACGCACTGGAACGCAT